>CAXAMN010003202.1:208279-278808 GCA_963970005.1 Durusdinium trenchii
AGTAGTAGTAGTAGTAGTTTTCTGACCCTGACGATTTGATTTCTATTGATTCTTATGGCTAATGGCCAACCCTGGGGACCATTATAGAGGACAAGTTATAATCTAGCCATCTGGCATGCATCTGGCATCTGGTTTTTCTGATGCATTTCAGATCCGTCATTTGATACCCCTGGCATCTGAGTCTGCACCTCTCTTCTTCCTCTCTTCGTTTCTCCTGCGGAGAAGGACAAGCCCGCTTCGTGCGTGGTTTTCTACATCGAAAGGACTTCGTGGTCGACTTCCTTCGGCCGAAAGATACGTTGACACCAACCACGACCCGTTGACACCCCATTGCATGGTGGATGGTTTGCCACGCCCTGGTTCCGAGGTCCCCATACAAACCCGGACAAACTGCGAGACGTATGAGGGTAGCATCGTCTTCATGTAGAAAGGGTCCATGAAATGCATGCGTCTTCCTCTTGACTCCCCAGCCCGTGGTAACGGTGTTGGAAAAGACCGCTGAAACCAAACGTTTTCGTTTACCTCGAAGTTCAGCCGCCGGCCGAGCCTCTTTTGGGGGGGTAGTTACCCTCCTAGAGCTCCGACTAGCTGCTGAGGTGGTTGGAGTGGGTGCCCAGGGGGGTCTAACCACCTTCTGAGGATCTGGTTGGAGCCCCAAAAGGCCTAATCCTGCCCAAAAAGGCTTTTGAAGGCGATCCACTTTTGCTGGGTGACCGCTTGGTAACTCTAAGTGGTGCACCTCTGACACCTGTTTGGATACGAACAGACCTTATTCTTGGGGTTGGTGGGTGATCCAAAACAAAGGGCACTCAGGTTCCAGCTACAGATCTCAAGCAAATGTTGACTTGGGCTTCTGCCGACCAAAAAGCACGAAAACTCCATAGCACGAAGCCCTCCCAAAACACAGCTGGAGCACAGCTCCACTGCCATTGTGGCACTGTCACTGGCAGCTCTGCCCTAAGAATCCGGGCTTGCTTCACCAACACGATCCGGGTTTGCGAACCGGGTCCGGTTGCCCCCCGCGTTTCGATGGAGAAGGTCCGGGCCCGAGCTCGAATTCTCAGTGCCCAGATGCTCCGTTCACAGCCCTTTCCTGGTCCCTCAAAGCCCTAGGGATTGGTGAAAATCCCCAGACCCCTGACCAGCTCCATCCCCCCCCTCCCGGGTCCGGCTGCCGCCCGCGCGCGCCGAACGGCGCGGTGCGGACGTGGGCGTGCCTCTTTGCGCTTTTGGCGCTCCTGGTGAGGCCCAGTGGTGAAGGCAAAGGTGATAGATCCCTAGGGCTCCTGGCCCACCTCCTGAGAAGGTGGTTGGGGTAGGTGCCAGGGGGGTCTAACCACCTTCTAGAAGATATAGTTGGAGCCCTAGGGGATAGAGGAATTATACCAGCAGTCACAGAACCCCGGCGTGCCGAACGAACGGAGGTAGGAGTGCAGGTGCTCCGTCGTCACATCCACGGCCCCTGGATGGGACGAGCCAAACCACCCCGAGCGACATGTGACTCCTGGTAGGGACAATTTCAGAGATATACCCTGAGTGGGATCTTGTGAGGATGATCTAGATGTTCATGGGTAAAGCTTTGGCGGCTTGTCTAAAGAGCAGTTGTTTTGCGTGCAACAGCACGAGATCGTGATAATTACCGTTGGATCTAACCTCCAATGATCCAATTGCAAATAACCATCCCCTGCATCTCACCCGCAAACAGCTTGTGGCTCTTTTCAGTGAAGACTAGCCATGCAATCTGGAGAAGCTGCTGCAGGATGCCGACCCAGTAGAGAACTAAAGGAGGAAATTGAGTTAACAATGGTAGGCCTTTCTGACTGTTTTTGAAGCAACCAGCAACACGGTATTCTTGCATATAGTCTTGCTTGGTCTTTTCACCAACTTTTGCACGAATGGTATGCCTAGGCCTTTAAAAAACCAAGGCTGGTCAGAGTTCCAGTTCGGGCCATCAGTAGACACTGACTTGGAAAAATGTCACTCGTCTCTGGAAGATCGTTCGATCACCTTCCAGGTGCCTTCCAGACCCTTCAAAGGGAAGGGCTCCTTGCAAAGCCTGTATGGATAAGACACATGTACAAGCACCCTCCAACAGGTCACCAAATGAGACCTCTTAGGGTCTTAGGGGCTTCCATGACCCAAACAAAGACTGACTCCTGCGGCGCGACGACAGCAAAGCAAGGAGGCTTCACCTGTTTGGTACCTGGATCCTGTACCCGAACAGACGAAGCCACGTGGCGCCATTTTTGAGCACCAGAAAGGATGGTCAGGATGGTCAGGAAACCCTGCAACACATCCCACAAGACTCTGAGCAGCAACCAGCACTTGTTCTCCTTTTAGTTGTTTCGATCATGTCAACAGAGGTGGGTCAGGACCCGAAGTAATTCGCCTATCCCAGTTCGGTACCCCAGGTCGACCGGTCCTAGGGACCGATATGCCCCCGGGTGCCTGTTTGACGCTCACCGAGCGAACGCCGCGGCACGTTCAAGCCCTGACGGGCGACTCGTGGCGACGAACGGACGCTCGTGAACGGCCGGGTCGAGGGCTCCGCTGTCCCGCCCATTTGGAGGGCCAAGGTGACATGATGCGAGCTCTGAAGTCTCCCTCGAACATTTCAGACACAGAAAGAACTCTTTCTCCTACCACATGGTTTGTTTTTTCCTACTCCTCTTCCGAACCCGTCACGAAACAAAAAGCCACGTTCAAAACATTGCAAAACCATTTCTCCTCGTCCTTCTTGGTGCGCTCGGCTAAGAGCCGCTCCTCTTGCTTCCTCAAAATGTTGCATTGGTGCGTCGGTGGATTCGACGCAAAAACCGATATGCATAATAACGTGATCTCTATATGGGACTGGAATAGTTACATTGATCATCTACCCCATGAAAAATGACCTGCAACCATATTTCAATGTGCTACATAATATAATAAGGTGTGTGTCTACCTAGGACCTTCCAAGAGGTGCCTATAATAAGTAACCTCATAGAGGTTAAGGGGTGTCCCAAAAACCGCCTCTTGGAAGGTGTATGTCTATATTCCATACATGGATGCCCCGGGCCTTGCGAAGCGTAAACACCGCGTCAGCTACACGGCATCGACGTCCAGGTGTCGGCATCGACTTCACCCAACCGTAGTACGAATCCAAGCTGGTAGCAAACCCCCATGTGGTAGCACCCTGTTTTTCGCATTGTTCGTATTCGATTGGTTTTCATGAATTCAGGGACTCTCCGCATCCGGGGCTCAAAATGGACAGGGTGAAAGGGAACCGGGGTCCAAACATTCTGAGGAAAATGATATTTGTTCAACCAATCAATACCTGCTACCCTGGATAGATACCAATTCCAGTTCGGATGCTAAAAGACATATAGTTTTATACAATAGTTCTCGCAACATTTACGTCCATCTTGTGAATTCACGTCCTTTTGAAAACCTGAACGGGTGTCAGGTGGTTATAAGGTTTAGCAGGTACCCAGACACTCCATGGGACTGGCATAGGACTGCCGATCAGTTGACCCCTCATGGCCCACCCCTGGCCTGATTGGCATTCCTATGGCAGTCCCATGTGTCGTGTCTGGGATATCATCTGTTAACTAATGATGTTGCTTACAATGCTACTTACGCCACAATCATGATAACAATAGCATGATCCTTGTGCACCTCACTCACGCGCACCCATCCGCAAGCTCCGCACCGCGTGCCGGTGCCCGCCCACCCGCGCCTCTTCGCCAAAGCGGAGAAGGAGAACTCATCTCCTCGCTCGCGCGGCCTGGCGAGGTCGGACTTTGATGGATCGGACGCTCCTGGGAGTCCGATCGAAGTCCTCTTCGGATCAAGAAGGGCGGCTGACAGGAACCAACGTAGATCAAGCATGTGGCCACCCCCAGGTACCTGCAGTCACGAGACCAGGGTGCGGACTCCATGGAGGGTGCCATGGTACCCCTGTCACATCCACTCACTTCACTTGGGGACTCAACACCCATCCCTTTGTGGCTCCAGATCGGTAGGTCTCCTTCCACGTTTTTCCTCGCGGCTGCAGGGTTGGCCACGGCCCTTTTGGCGAGAAAAGGCGCGCCTGGAGGCAGCCTTCGAGTTCGCCTTCTTGGGATTCACCTGCGGTGGGACAGTCCCACGCGATCGCTCGGTTGGAGTCCAGTGGTGTCTGTACTTGGGAAGAATAGATGGGTCGGTTTGGTACCATTTACCTATTGGTGGTGCACTTGAGGGTATCCTCTCTAGCCATCAACCAACTAATCCAGCTTCTTCACTTCGTGACCGAACTTGAAGGTGACCCTACTCGTGACCCTACGAGGCTTGTTCGTGACCGAACCAACCAGGTCACTGGGAAGGTCCTGGGAAGAGTAAAAGGCTGTCGTGGAGGTCCAGGTGTGCTAAGTTTCGTTCTTTTCGGACGTCTCCGTCGGGCAGCCGCTTCTTTGGGGCCCAGCGCGGGGAGGTTCGGGGAGGTTGGGTGGCAGTGGAATAGAAAAGTCTTATACCAGGACCCCACAAGGGGTAGGGGGCTATCAATAGAAGCCTCTTCTTCTTTTGCGGGTGCCATGATTTGGGGCACTTGGGAGACTGGGCTGAATGTATGCGAACCTGTCCACAAGGGTGGACGCTTTTGGGGATCTATACAGATCCACAATTGCCACAAGCAATTGTGGAGTTTCGCTGCTTTTGTTGGGTCTAGCATTCTGAAAGCTCAGGATAGCCTCACTGTAGGAACCTGTTCATTCTTCAGACAGACCTGAAGGGCAGGTTGGACAGTCCGTCAGTCACAGCCGGTTAAAGCATCCAACCTGCATCAAATGGAAGAAACCCCGAGTCGAAACCATTAAGAAACCTTGGATTCCAAGTAGTGGAGGATTGACCCCTGGACTTCTGCATTGCTGGGATCACTAGGGGGCATGAGCCAGAGCTCGATGGCGGGACCCTGAACTGAACCAACTCTGACTTGCATCAGCCATCAAACCACCCCCTTGGATTGTGAAGCAGTGATTCCAGTGAAAGGAGGTGGAGATCGAAATCCAACCTTAGAAATCATGGATCAAACCACCATAGATCAGAGCTTGATCAATCATTCCTCAACACGATGAACATCAAACCACTGGAGGAAAAAACATCAAGAGATATCAAGAGAGTTCACAGTGCCAGTGCCAGGACATTTCTATCATGGTACTAAATAGAAAATATGGAGGCCATCGCTCTTAGATTGGAGGCCATCGCTATTAGGTTGGAGGCCATTGCTATTAGTAACTCAAATGAATATTGTTTAATTATTGATGAGTTTGGAGGCCATTGCTATCATTGAAAATATGGAACCATAACCATAACAAAATAAAAACTAAAACCAAACCACCGAGCCAAAGCACCCACCTTCAGGCGCCCAAGAAATCCATCAATGACCCCAGAAATCCTGTTGACCCATGGGGCACCGGTTAGGCGGGTGTACCTGTGGGTGCATTTAAAGATAGTACACCAGAGTCAAAGCCTGGAAAACCCCACAACAGGTTGACCATGTCTGGTTGTCTATAGATTCTGTTTAGTTTCGGATGGCCTACGATGTCTGGGTGTGTAGTTCAAAGTAGGTAGACCTCCGTGAACGGCGTACCGGTACGCCGTTCGGAACATCGTCTACCCATGGGTGGAGGGGGTCCCTATTAAAGCACACATCATAACATCATAACATCATAACATCCAACACACGAAACCAGCTCGTCTATTCTTGGCACCACCGAATTCATTCGTACCGCCAACTCCTTTCCGGATCGACCTAGTCCCAGACGCTCCATGGGACTGGTATCTATGTCGCCTCATTTGACCCCTGGTCAATCAACCACCCCGGTGACCGAGACATGAAGGCAGTGCCTATGATGGCAGTCCCATAGCAACGTGTCGTGTCGTGTCTGGGAGTCAGACCATGTAAACATGGTCGACTGGATCTCCGTCTTCGCACCACTGCCTGCGGAGTCCGCTCCTCCCTCCCGCCTCGTCGGCCACACCGGCGGCACCTCGAGTGGGAGCGCGTGGGCGCGTTGCGCATCGTGAGCCACGTAGGGGAGACCGAGAGAGGTCATCATGGAAACAGGAATGTATATAGGAAACCTTAATGAATTCCCCCTTAATGTATACAGGCTCTTGATGAATCACCTCCCCATGGCTTCCAGAACCTCTTCAGATTCACATTAGGTTTCCTTTAATCAAGGGTCATTTGAGAGGGTCCAAGAGAGGTTAAGTGACCGTAAATAGGGCCCGTAACCAGGGGTACCGAATTAGGATAGCCCAGTTCGGGTTCTGACCCAGGTCGAGAGGTAATACGTATAGAGTTTTCGAAGCTACCAAGCAACCAACACAGTTAGTTGCTTACGGCATTTTCTAGTAGAAGAGGTCGCCACTTGAAGAGGGGGGTTCCCACATCTTCAACTTGTCTCATCCGAGCGTCTACATCCGGTGAGTTCGTTAGTGGTAAGGCTGCGGCGAAAGAAATGGACCCGCCGGGAGACTTGGGAGCAGTTGGTGGCAAGGATAGACCAGGAGGTGGACTTTTACCGGCATGGACTGCGCCGCGTGCAGTTCCATTGCCGGCCCCTGGACTTGATGGTCTCAGCAGCACTGTCCCTCCTCCTCTGCTTCCTCCGGCACTGCAATCTTCTTTGCATCACGGCGTGCTGCCGCTGGACGTTGCCGCTGCCTCCTTCGTGTCTTTTGGCGCGTAAGGTGAGCTCCTTGGCATGATATGGTCCTATGGTGTGCCCTGAACGAAAAATGAAAAAGGAACATACGTACCAGGAGTCACATGTCGGGGATTGTCGAAAGTGAGTGGAGGTGACAGGGGCACCCCGACTTCCTCCAAGTTCAGCATCCAACTCTATGTGACTCCTGGCATATGCAGTCACATTACCGTCACGTGGCTCCATGTCACCACCAGCCAACTTCTCTTCTTTCTCCGCTGCCAACCACTGCTCTGCTACACCCCGCCAGCGGCGCAGAGGAGCTATCTCTGCCCAGGTTACTTGGCAAAGGCCTCTGCTCTCCCAAGATCAAGTGAGCAGGTCTGCCGGCGAACCGTTTGGCCTTGGCTGCGGACATAGGCTTAGTTCTTGGTGCATTTTGAAGGATCGCCCCGCCCCTGGAGTTGAACCTTCCACCTCCTTCCACCATCTTCGACCTTCACCTCCCAGTGCCGACCACATCGCCACCCCCGCGCTCGAAACGGCGCGAGCTGCCGCCTTTCCGCCCATCGCGGGGGAGCGCTGCCAGCGCCTGCGGTTGGACGCAGCGAGCGGCCGGGGGCGACCTACACTCCCGAAGACTCACATACCCAGACGCGACCCTGGGCCCGAATCCTCTGGAGGGGTCTGGGGTCGAACCAATCCCTAGGTTTTGAGGGACCAGTCGGGCTGTTTGGAGCGTCTGGGTAGAACCTAATCCCAAACACTCCATGGGACTGCCATAGGACTGCCGATCACTTGGGGTGGGCCATGAGGGGTCCGGCCTGGGGCGGCAGTCCGGACTGGCAGTCCCATGTGTCGTGTCTGGGGATGGCATGGACCAGACTGGGTCCGACTCTTTTCCGAAGACGAACCCGACGTGGTGGGTCGACCTGACTCCATGTGAATGGGCGCGGGACCCGCGACGGGACTGCCGGACTGCCGATCAAGCCAGACCCCCAGACGCACCACCCCTGGCCTGATCGACAGATGGCAGTCCCATACCCAACCACTCCATGTATGCCATATATGCCTACATTGACCCCTCAAACCACCCCAACTGATCGGCATATATGGAGTGTCTGGGATACAATGTCTGGGACAGGATGAAAGGGTGGACGGTGGACGTACATGGCTGTAGGTCGTAGCATCGGGGCGGCCAGACCCGGTTCAGGGATGTCAACCGAAACCATGATTTGGTGATGTTCGTGTCATCACAGTAGCGTCGCAGGTCCCAAGCAAAAGGGGAAAAACCCTCCTGAAGTCCCACTTTTGGGCCGCTTGGCAACGAAGAATCCCTCTACATTCAACTCGACTTCATGTGGAAAAGGCTCAAGGTTCAGAAGCAACGACGGCAGGTTCTATTTTGGGGTGATCCGTTTTCGGGTTCAGCTTGTGCAGCTGAACCCGAAATCCCCTTGGAAAAAGAACCCCTTTCCTCTCTCAAGTGCTGTCGAAATCGAAGTTGTTGAAGGCTGCACAGTTCGCAGCATTTCTTGGACGAGATGATGATGTCAACACGACTCCTCAAGAGCATTAGGTATCGTATACGAACCCTCCACGACTTTGCCAAATAGAGTGGGAAAAAAAAAACACGCACCATTTGAGCATATATGAACACCACAAAACAAAACATGGGTACTAGGACCTTTTGAGATCCTATGAATGAGGTCACTTAGAGACTCCAAAGAGGTCACTTTGAAGGTCCATGGTAAATAACGCGAATGTCGACCATCAGAAAGCCCGGCCATGACTCCTCTACCCGAACCTTGTTTTCAGGTTGCAGGTGCCATCAATACAGCGGTGAGTGGCGACAAATTGACAAAGAGAGTGCCGGAAAGAATCAGCTCTTGTTGGCGTGATGTTTCCTGCCTCTCCCTCGCGCAGTCGCGCAGTTTCCAGATTTCTCTCCCATCCGCCCCCCAGGTTTGAAGAAATCATTCAACCCAGGCAAAACAATCATATCTACCTTGCCCCAACAAGTGTACTCAAGATTGTTTTTAAATCTATCAACATTTGGCACCAGTATAACCTATTTGTTGGCTCCCCAACCACACGTTGGCTCCCCAGACACTTAGTCGTTGCGTGCGCGTTGCCACGCTCCATCCATTCACGCGCGAGTTGCGAGCGCTTCTTCGCTCCGGAACACGCCTGCGTCGGTTCCTCGCTCTCGGAGCTGGACCTGAGATGATGAGACCATTCACTCGGAAGCAATCCAAAGCCTAGGGCTCCAGTCGTACCTTCGTTAAGAAGGTGGGACTGGGGTGGGTACCAGGAGGGTCCAGTCATACCTTCGAGCGTCTGGGAAAGAACATGACCCACCCGTCAACGCTCCATTCACAGCCCAACTCTCTTGAGACCCCCTGACCGGATCAAGGTCCGACCGACCCCGTGCAGTCAGGATTCGGGTCCAGGAGCGTTTGGGCAAGGAGCGTTTGGAGCGTTTGGACGCCACGAACGGGGCGAACCTGGTCTTGCTGACTCCACACTTGTAGTCGATGGAACAAGGTTGACCTCTATAAAACTGCAATGTTTTGGGTTGAAGAATGGCCTGGGAACCCAAGGAACAGGTTTCATGCTATATTAGCTGTAACTATCCACAGACTGGGGGTTTTCATGCATCAGCCACATATACACTTCCTAGGGTTCCAATCGTACCGAACCTGAGGTTCGGTGGGACTGGGCTGGGTGTCAGGAGGGTCCAGTCATACCGAACCTGACGAGGCACGACTGGAGCCCTAAAAAGAGTGTTTTGGTTCCAAAAGAATGGGCTGTAATCCCATATGACTTTTGTCCCGACTTGACTTGACTGGTTCATGGTCCAAAAGTCAAGGGTCAGTTCTTGGGATTACATTTCACAATGTCTGAGTTCCTCCTGGTGTCTCCTCTGAAAAAAAGCTTTGCCAGCATCGAGAAACATTTTTTTTTTCATGCACCTACAGTATCCAATGCCGCGTTCCGACAAGTTTGCACAGAGCGGGTCTCAAGTCAAAAGCCGCCCGTTGGGAATGTCCTCTGTGAGGCTTTGTTTATTGCAATCCAGGTCCTTTGCTGGAGGTATACCTTGAGTGTGCCCTGGGCCCAGTGGATGATGATGGTTAGTAAAGGCCTGGTTCCAGAATATCCATATTAACTATAAATGTGAATATGTGAAACGAACGCTGTTCGCTTGGAGTCGAGGGTTGCCGAAACAGTTTTTTTTCTGTTTGCTCGCTACGTTCCGCCTCAAGAGGGCGGGTCTCCACCGCTAAAAAGGGTGCGCGGTGTCTCGCTTGACGCGGGACTTGTTTTCGTTTGTGCTGACGGACTTCGATTGCCGTCGAGATCTTCGCATTGGTAGCGGAGCTGCGGCTCCTGGGCATTCATTGCGACTTCCTCTTAGAGGCTCTGCATAAGCCCTTCGTCAAGAACGCATTACCGAGTACCTGATTGTCCTGACATCAGAGCTCTTTCGGTCTTTGCACTTCCTTTGCTATGCCACCAACGACGCAGGCAGCAGATTCGAGCAACGAATACCTCAACCTGCGCGACTCCTTCGTGCCATTGTTCAATGGACAGCCTAGCGAATACCGTGAGTATCGCAAACGCCTCCTGCTGTACCAGAAAAAGATGCTTTTGAGCAAACGTGGAGGCGAGGCAGTCCTGAACATCATTGGTTCCTTTCAGGGCGTGGTCTGGAGATTGTTTGAGGACTTCCCCGTTGAGGATTGCGAGAAAGAGGACGCCTTCGGCAAGATTCTTTCACGGCTTGACCGAAACTTCGAGTACGACGACCGGGTCCTCTTGCCCAACGACTTTGAGGCCTATTTCAATGGTCTCCAGCGGAAGCCTCAGCAAACTCTCCTTGCCTTCGTCACCGACCACGACGAGGCCTATCGCAAGTTGACTGGGCACAAGATCAACCTCCCGAATCAAGTCCAAGGCTGGCACCTTTTGAAAAGAGCCGGACTCACGAGGGAGCAGAGGCAGATGGTGACTCTCAAGGCCCCCACTTTGGAAAAGGCCAACGTGATTGAAGCTTTGTACTTGCTCTACGGCCAGGACTACAAAGCTGGCGGTTGGCACACCGATCGCAACCATGATCGACGACCACAGAAGTGGAAGGGCAGGGGCTATGCCGCTTTCGATGATGACTATGACGGCCAGTGGGATGAAGTTTACTATGAAAATGACTGGGCCGAAGCGGATGACACCTACAGCCCCGACTATGAGGACACCGCCTTTGACGAGGATGCAGTCTACTATGGTTATGATGACGAACCACCTGAAGAGCATGAAGGGTTCGATGAAGATGCATCCAGCATGGCTGAAGCCTACGACAGTGCCTATGCCACCTACATGGACGCCAGACAGCGTTTTCAACAGCTCAAGCTTGCCAGAGGCTATCTTCCAATCGTCGCCCTGACTGATGGCCAGAACGCTTCATCCTCAACTACCTCCTCGCTTACGGGGCAAGGAAAAGGCCGTGACAAGGGCCGTGGAAAAGGAAAGGGAAAGAACAAGAACAAGAGCTCCACCGTGATCCGCTATCCACCTTCTACTGGCGGAAAGGCTGATCCTCGTGGACGAGCAAAGTCTGCGACCGCGTCTATGACCTGTCTCAGGTGCGGTCAGCTGGGTCACTGGGCATCATCATGTCCACAGAACGCCAAGGGAAGCACTTCACCAAGCAACAAGAGGCCTGCACCGAGCACTACCACCACTGAGGGCATGGCTGTGCACTCAGAGTCCGCACTTGTCCAGTTCCAGGACATTCACGGCGTTGAGCATCCTGAAGCCACAATGTTGGATCCCGGTGCCTCTGCCTTCTTGAGTGGCTATGGACCATTCAAGCGCTATGTCGAGCACCTCAATGACCTTGGCTACCCTGTGAACACGATCAGGTTCGCTCGCTATGAACGGTTGTTCCAGTTTGGTGGAGATGCATCATCTCAAGCTCGCTGGACTGTCAATCTCCCTGTGATGATCGATGGCAGTTTCGGCACCATTCAGTGCTATCTGGTCCCGGGCAATACTCCATTGCTCATGGGACGGCCGGTCATCGAGGCCTTGCACATGGGCATCGACTTCAGTGGAAAGCAAGTGAGATTTGGCAACTCACCGTGGCAACCCGTTTTGCAAGGCCGGCACGGCGAGTATCTCCTGTCGCTCACGGCAGGCATGGACACTGCTCCTGACCCGACCAAGACGATCTTCGAGCTCAACATCGCCGAAGAGGTACCCGGAAGCCATCTGTACCTCCAGGACTTCAACCAACTCGAGAACATCTTCCTAGCGAATGACCAGGTCCTTGCAGCCAACGGCATCGCAGAGCAGCCTTTGAAGAAGAACCAACTCCATACCATCGAGCTTGGATTGCTTGCAGCCACTCGGACTGCTGAAGCCTTTGTCACTCAGGAACTCCATCGTGATGAACGACAACACCGAGTTCTCTGGGAAGTATACTGTGATGGAGAGAGCCGAACGGCACACCTGGCAGAAGCTATGGGCATGCAAGTGGAGCGCTTCAGCCTGTCCACTGGCTGGGACTTCAATCTGCTGGAGCATCAGCGATTGTTCCTTGAACGTCAACAAGAAGAGATGCCTGATGAGATCCTGCTGGCTCCGACTTGCAAGCTTTGGTCACGGATGCAAACACTTGCGTGTCGCACCGAACCACAGAAGGAAGCCCTCATCGCCAGTCGTGAACGACATCATCGTCGACATCTACAGTTCTGCAAGCGAGTCTACCTGGCTCAAATCGAAGGAGCACGTCATGCTCATCTTGAGCAGCCCAAGTCCGCTCTGAGTTGGAAGACTTCTGCGCTCAAGGCACTTCCTGGCTATGCCGCCGAGTTCGACCAGTGTCGCTATGGAGCTCAATGTCTTGATGACGACGGCCAGTGGAAACCTGTCCAAAAGTCCACCCGCATTCAGACCACCAAGAAGGCCGTTGCAGAGGCTATGCACTTGGTATGTCAACATGATCATGAGCATTGTCACCTTGAAGGTTCAGCTCCCGGCTATGGTGCACGGACCACCTACATGGAAAACTACCAGCCTGGCATGGCCGCCACCCTGGCTGCTGCTATAATGCAACCTGAAGCACCACATCATTGGGAGACGGCTCATGCAGTCTCGAGTGCCAAAGCGGCTGGCCACCTTGTCAAGCTCCACACTGAGCACAAGGCCGATGCTCTCCGGACTGTTCAACGCCTACACCGAAACTTGGGGCATCCCTCAGCTGACGCCCTGGCTGACCTCCTTGCTGCTCGCGGTGCACATCCCAATGTGATTGAGGCCGCTCGCAAGTACCAGTGCGTGGCTTGCTCAAAATACAAGAAGCCAAATGAAACAGCACCGGCCTCCATGCCACTGACTCGCCAGTTCAACGACACTGTTCAAGCCGACGTCTTCTACATCAAGCTGCAAGAGCGCAAACATCCAGTGCTTAGCCTTGTGGACGTGGCCACCAGGTACATGTCTGCCTACCTCCTGGATGATGAGACCACTGACTCTTATGTCAAGGCCTTGGAGAAGATGTGGCTGCGGCACTTTGGTCCTCCGAAGCAGCTGGTGACGGATGAAGGTCGCTCATGGCTTGGCAGTTCCATGGAAACCTGGACCGCTTCATGGGGAGTCGATCACCAGGTGGCTCCTGGAGAAGCTCATGAGCGCTTGGCGTTAGTTGAACGCCGCCATGCAGTGATGCGCAAGGCCGTCGAGATTTACATGGATGACCGCAAGCTCCACAACAAGAAGGGCATACGTGAAGCCTTGACCCACATCGTGCCTCAGCAGAACAGCACACCGTCAGTTGCCGGCTTCTCGCCCTCTCAATGGGTGTTGGGATATCAGCCCGAGCTATCACATCTTCTCGATGCCAATCTGAACCCTGCTCAGCTGGCCGGTTCCAATGAGACATTCGAGTCCAACTTGGAGAAGCGTACTGCCGCCAAGATTGCTCTCGCCACCGCCGACGCGGACAACAAGTTGCGCAGAGCTTTGGGCCGTCGATATCAAGGACAAAACAAAGAGCACAAGCTGGGCGAGAAGGTTTGGTTCTGGCGTGATGCACGCCAAGGCATGCTCAACAAGATCCGATGGCTTGGTCCTGCTCATGTGGTCATGCGAGAAGAGCATATACCTGCAGGCTCCACTAAACCTCAGGTCAAGACCTACTGGTTGTCCTACAAGACACAGCTCATCCGTGCAGCTCCACACCACGTGCGAGGTGACATCCTGGGTCCTGAACATGTGTTGGATGATTTGCAGTCAGCCCTCAACCACGTTCGACAACTCAAATCCCGTGGTGTGACTCGTTGCTATGACCTGCTCAAAGTCAACAGGCAACGGCTGGAAGAGGTTGAAGAAGAAGAACAGCACGATGATCCACAAGGGTCTCTTGATGAGCATGAACCTCCTCCACAACGATTGCGACTTGAGCCACCCGCTGCAACTGACATCCAAGCCGAGGAGTACACACCAACTTCACCAGCTCATTCCGGCCATGCGCCGACCTCACCGACTGGGATCATGGCACCACCACTTCAAGAGCAAGAACCTCCAGACACTGGACCCTTGGCATCGCCCACGTTGCCTGTGCCAGCTCTGGTACCTGTGCCTGACTCACCCGCATCGAGACGATCTCGATCAGCACCATCAAGCAGTGCTCAACCAAGTCCTGAACCGACGCCTCATGGATCACATCCTCCGGTTGCACTTGACCCTGCGACTGCTGCACTATATCAACCTGCTGAAGCAGAATCTTTTCAAGAACGCCGCAATCGCTTCAATCGGCAGGAGACCTTGAGTTTTGGACCTTGGCGATCCACACCGCCTCGAACAGCAACCTCAGCAGCGCCTTATGCACTACCAGAATCTCAAGTGGTACCTCACTCCGCGACTACACCAGCTTCAGATACCGCTGGACATGACAACCCTGATGATGCTGCTTTGCTATCTCAAGCCTTCATGATTGATGAGTTGATCGCCCATGGCCTACCTCGAGGCTGGACTTTTGAGAGTGGCTACTTTCAGTTGGAGAAGCACCCCATGGACTATTGGGAAGTGCGTGCTGGTTGCCTCCTTCGCCATCATGTGACCCCGCGTCGACAGAAGATGTCACTCGATCAACTACCTCGAGACGCACCTTTTGCTGCGCACCAACTTGATCAGGTGCGTGTGACTGTTGTCTATGACGCTGGTGGCCGCTGCTCACAGCACACAGATGATGGCACTACGACCACTCCTCCATGTGACACCTCTTGGACTGGAGTTTCCATCTTCCAGATCAAGGGCGATGTGAGAAAGGAGCATGCCATGTACGTCAAAGAGCCACTGGTCGGTGCCCGACAGATGGGAAAGATAACAAAGCAACGGCATGTCAAGGCCTTCAAGAAGGACAAGAACAACCTCTCCGAGAGGACCATGACCCCTGATGAACGAGCTCAGTTCAAAGCTGCTAAGGTCAAGGAGCTCAGATCTTTCTTCGAGAACCAGGTCTGGACCTTCGAGACAACGAAGGAAGCTGAGCCATCCCGAACGTTGACAAGCCGCATGCTGTTGAAATGGTCCAAGAACCCTGACGGAACACCTCGGGCGAAGGCTCGCTTGATTGTCCGCGGCTTCATGGATCCTGATGCATGGGCTGGCACAGTTCCTACATCCTCTCCGACCACAACCCGACTGTCAAGGTCAGTCTTGCTCAGTCTAGCTGCCAATATGCATTGGCCCATTTGGACCTCGGACATTGCCACCGCATTCTTGCAAGGAAAGCCACAGTCCAGGAAACTTTGGGTTCAACTTCCCGCTGAATGTCTTCATTTGCTGGGAGCCACTGCCGACACCCGCATGTTGTTGTTGAAGCCATGTTACGGACAGATTGATGCTCCACGGGCTTGGTACATGGCTGCAGTGGACAAGTTGCTAAGCATGGGACTTCGTCAGCATCCCCAAGATCCCTGCTGCTTCCTGGCCTATGAGATGGACTTCAACCCAGAGCACAGTGTTGAACAGGAGCAGTCACACCTGTTTGGTCCATGTGGTCTGTGCGGCATCGTCATCATGCACGTCGACGACATGCTTGGATGTGGCTCAGAGTCATCAGTGTGCTACCAAGACCTGATCGTCAAGTTGAAGGCCACGTTCAACTTCCGTGAATGGAAGACCGGCATAGATGGCAGTGACCTCACCTATTGCGGTTGTGACCTGAAAATCACTCCTGAAGGAGGATACAAGTTGGAGCAAAGCACCTACATGAAGAAGGTGAAACCCATAGCCATCGACAAGCGTCGCAACGTCAATGACCCCATCACGGAGAGCGAGGTCTCACAGCTCCGAGCATTGCTGGGATCGCTACAATGGCCTGCAGTTCAATCTAGTCCTCATCTTCAAGGAAGCACTTCGATCCTCAGTGGCTATGTGAGTCGAGCCACGGTGCAAACCCTGATGGATTGCAACAAGCTCCTCAAGTTCGGCAAGGAGAATGCTGATGTTGGCTTGATCTACAACCACATTGGTCACGTACAGGACCTTCGGTTGGTATGTTTCTTCGACGCTGCCTTTGCCACCAGATCGGATGGCAGTTCACAGGTTGGCTACCTCATCCTGCTGGTTCACAAGACCTTGCTGCAGCCGGATGGGCCAGAAGGGGCATATCACATCCTCGACTGGCGAAGTCAAAAGACCCCACGGGTCGCCCGATCGTCACTGGGCGCTGAAGCTCAAGGAGGAGGACAAGCCAGCGATGCACTTGAACACGTGTGCATCTACTGGAGTTGTTTGCTTGATCCACGCAAGAAGCTGAAGGATCACCTCGATGTTCGCTCACCACTGGAGCCGACGATGATCACTGACGCCAAAGCTCTTTATGACTCCTACCACCGTGAAGGATTCGGCACCTCCGTCATCGACAAAAGAGTGTCTCTGGAGGTGCGAGTTGTGAAGGAACGATTGCAAGCTCTTGGAGGCCAACTACGTTGGATGTCGTCCGAACGACAGATGGCGGACGGGCTCACCAAAGAGAGTGCTCGCAACCTGCTCGCACAGCGCCTCAGGTATGGTCAGCTCAAGTTGGTTTGGGACCCCGACTACAAGGCCGCAAAGAAGAAAACCAAGGCAGAGCTCAAGACCAGCCTACAAGAGAGCACTTTCCAACCTGACTCCGAAGAGGCAAGTCTTCATCAAGCGCCTCCACCAGCTGACTCTCGAGATGCCGAGCTCTATGAGCACCCCGTCGATGAAGTGGCTGAGAATGAGGAAGCCCATGAAGAGGCACACATGGCGGTCACCGATGTCACTGTCTCCTACCTCATGGAGCAGTATGAGTATGCCCTAGTGTCTGAAGAGCACTATGCGAATGTGAATGTCTTCTGTCCGGCCGCGAGCCATGGCGTGAGCACCATTGTGAATGTCAACGAAAGCCGCCTGAAGAACTTCATTTGCTGGGCCTTGATCCTGTTGCTGCTGCCTGGAGCCGCTGCAACTAGCTCTGAAGAAGCTCCGGATGACGAACACTTCACCACCTTGGTGATCACGTGTCTCTGCATAATGGTTGGCGCATTCTTCCTGCTTGGCCGTTGGAGTCATCCCACTGCACTGACTCGCCGCCAGGCATTGTTTAATGACAACAGCTGCCAAACAGATGACACCACAGTCTCTGGTCGTCTTCGAGCTGAGATCGAGGACCTGAAGCTTCGTCTGCTGGAAGCCAATGGTTCAGCCATGGAAAGTCAGAAGGCCCTCAAGCTTGCAGTGGCAAACATGGAATATGTTGGAGAGCTGCTCTATCGTGCCAGCAGCATACTCCGACGATGTCTCAAGGAGATGGACGAACACCGGCTGGAATGTCCTTTGCACCGTGGCGCCTACGTCGCCCGACATGGAAGGAAGCTACATGTGACCCCACACTGTAGCAGCTTGGAGGGAAGAGATGAACGAAATGTTGAAGTGTTTGATCCTTGTGCACTTTGTAGCACTCGGATTCTCCCTCCAGATAGCATCCAGCTGTCCGGTGGAAGCTCCCTGAGAACAGCCATTGCAACTTGGCTTGAAGCCAATGGGTTGCATGAAAGTGGAGCTGTTGCTAGTGTTTCGGCACCAAGTCCTTGAAAGGATTCTCCTCCGTGTGAAACGAACGCTGTTCGCTTGGAGTCGAGGGTTGCCGAAACAGTTTTTTTTCTGTTTGCTCGCTACGTTCCGCCTCAAGAGGGCGGGTCTCCACCGCTAAAAAGGGTGCGCGGTGTCTCGCTTGACGCGGGACTTGTTTTCGTTTGTGCTGACGGACTTCGATTGCCGTCGAGATCTTCGCAGAATACTATATGTGATAGTTGTGCACTGGCTGTTACAGGTAAAGGGACCGACCCAAGGTATATACAAGAAGAGCATTGAGCTGTCCTGGCTGGGTTCAGCCAAATTAGCTGAGATCCCATGCCTGCCTGGTGCAATGCTTTCTGCAGAAGCTTCCAATTCTGCTTGGGGCAACCATGCACCCTCTGCACTGCCATGTGTGTTTTTTTCCCGCCAGCAGGAGCTCTTATCACTTGTCGTGGAGGAGGCGTGCCCAAGATGTCATCATCGCCGTCTGACGTGAAGACGGTCCATCGAAATCAAGAACATCACCCAAACACTCCATGGGACTGGCTATCGGAGGATGTGGGAAGCAACAGTGTGAAACTGTCGAAGTTGATCAGTGGACACTAAAACCATCTTCCAACGTCTTTAAAATGGTGGTTTGGTGTTCAGTCCGGGAGCAACAACTTCTTGGTCCAATCTCGTCCGACGTTTAATACGGTAGTGCTCCCGTAGTACCGTATAGTGTTTGAAGTGGTACGACACAATCACCAATGTTTGTCCAACCATGAACACACGGCGGCTTTGACATCTCTTCAATTTTCATATCCTGAAGACTTCGCTGACAAACCACGCCTTCCCGTGTTCTGGGCCCCCAACTCATCGCCTGCGGCACGCTGGTAGCATGCACAAGCAAGGTAAGCAGCTCACCAACGATCAACAAGGAATCCACACGTCTGACAAAGGTGTTGGGAAATGAAAAGGGGAGTTGACGGGCGTTCTCTGTCCGTTCTTCCTTTCAGCGCTGGGAGAACACATTGCATCGGGACATACAGGCTGTCGTTGGATGTGCATCCGTCGACTGGTGAGAAAAAGAACTTGTTCGATGTCTCGTTCATGTGTCGACACATTCCATGGACGCCAAATTTTGTCAAGGTATATACCCTAGGGCTCCAACTATACATCCTCAGAAGGTGGTTAGACCCCCCAAACCTACCCCAACCACCTTCTCAGGAGGTGGGCCAGGAGCCCTAGGGATAGTCGAACTCTGCCGGGCCATAGGGCCGTAGGTGTTGTTTGAGAAATGCCAGCCATGTCGCATCATGTCGACAGCTTGGTCGACAGGATGTCGGCTTCGGCTTGCTTCGGTGCGGAAAAATCCCTATCGACTTAAGACTATCTCTAAAGAATCCCCAAACAGGCCCTCCATGGCAGAATCCCAACACGGACCCGTTTCGCAAAGCCTATATATGTTGGATCGCTCCCCGGATTGTCCAAATTCTGGACCCCAAACGTGGGGATCGCTACCCACGGCAGCGAAGCTGGTTCGCCGTGTGATCGACACGTTGGGCCGTTGAAGGTCTTGACAAGAGTGTTGGAGTGATTGACATATTGATGGAGCGGGAGAAGCATCCTCAAAGCTACATGGTCAATCGCTCCTATATATGAGAACAAACAATAATCAAAGAAGCACATGTTGCTTCAACACATGTCCGAAACCATCTGACCAATTTTGTAAGGACTATTCCTCAGAACACGCATCAAAACACCTCTTGGGGTCATGGAACTCCCTCCCTCGATGGTTCAAATTCTTTCACCGGACCCTTTGCAGGTTTTTTCAGAAGTCGTGGCCCACCAGTGATGAAACATCGCCGGGTCATCCCGAACAACCATGGTTTTCACCATGGCAACAACGACTTTCCACCGCTACTTCCGTTCCCACACCTTTCTACAACCATGGTGACATCACCTTTCTACTTTCACGCTACTGGAAACCCACATCGTTCGCCGGGGTCCGAGAAGCGGACCTAGAAAATAGGTACATGGTAGTACATGGAAAACCGATGGCTCCAAAAACGGGCACCGCCCTCTGCGCTTCAAAAGGCAGGCCAACCGGTCGCGCGCGTTGACGCGAGATGTGCCAACTACAGGGCTGATGGTTGGTTCAGAGATGTCTTATGTCTTAAGATATCTTTTGAATAGAATGGGTCAATGTAGGTCCCACAGATGGTTGGGGGATTGCCAAGTCACAGCTGTCGCAGGTGAATTCCTGAAATGACCGTGCTGAAAAAATTTAGAAGATGTGGCTTTCCATGGAAGTTCGCGTGTTCGCCGCCGCGTGGAACCGCGGGTGCCGCCTGCGGCTTCCACGACGAGCTCGTCGATGTCGCCGTCGTGGGGCACGCGCCACCTGCGGTGGGGAGCTGAGGTGAGTTGGTCTTCATCGACTCGAAGAACTGCATCGATCGACGCGTCGCTGGATTTACTGGCCCCTGCTGAATCTGCTCGGACGGAGACGGAGCTCGGGAGACGGTGGGGTCGGGGTCTGGCGCCAGGTCCTAAGGGATCTAAAGGGTCACCCTAAGCTTACCTCAGAGGGTCCAAGGTGGATCACTCCGGGGCAGCAGCTCGTGCGTGGCCGGACCCGTTGACCCCCGTTCCGCGCGGCCAGCCGGGTGAGTTTACGAAGAGATGAACATGGAACCAGGTCGACCCACCACGTCGGGTTGGTAGTCGGAAAAGAGTCGGACCCAGTCTCCATGCCATCAGGTTCCATGTGGGGTCTCTTCCCGGGTGTATGGCTTTCAAAAGAGATCCTGTACAAAAGGAAGGGTCCAGGACTGCGGAAACAGCCAATTGTTTCTGGCTGCGACTGGGTTTCCAGGCTAACAAAAAGATGGAAGTGGAGGGAAACCACCTGTTTCAAGCGTGGGTTTACCCAGTCCCAACGACCCCAAAACGGGTGGTTTATATGGCGAGATCCGCCATACAGGGCCAATGGGGAAACATCTGATACACTTGGAAGCCATGTGGACTGGATCTCCTTTCTTTATATCCTGGTACAGATCGCTTGTTCTTGGCTTTGATGTCATGCCGCATGCGTGCTTTAAACGGAGCTCTCCTTGGAAGATCGCTTGTGGACAATGGTTTCGGTGGAAAATGCGGAAGCAAAGAAGCCAAGAGCAATCTCACTTGGACCTCATTTTGCTGAAGTTGATCAAAACACAGAAGCTGGTGGCACACAGTTGAACGATGCCTCTACAAGTGTTTTAATTGACAGTATTGAGGTATATTGAGGTCTGAGGTGTTCAGTATCATGTCATCAGATGTTGATATTGATGTTCCCTCTCAGGGTCCTTCAGTGAAATGCTTGTCCCCATGGCGTTCCCGTGCTACCCTGGTGAAACCGCAAGTGTCACCCACCCCAACAAAGGTAGCGAACGTGACCTGAACGAGTCGGACCCGTAACCAGGGGGTACTAGTACCGAACTAGGATAGTCGAAGGTTCGGGTTCTGACCCACCTCTGCTGGCCCACTTCGGCTCCTCACTGCACTCGACTTTTTGGACTCCCCTCAACCACGACCGCCACAGCACCGCCACAGCGGACGAGTCGTGCTACTGTGAGCGAAATTGGATCAACAGATGCCAGCGAGTCGCGGTACGGCGACTCGTCGAAGGTCGGTTTTGGGGGGGGGGGTTCCGTTGGGATCACCAGAATGCTGAGATTTGGGAGCCAAGAATGCACCCTAGGGATCCAGTCGTACCGAACCTCAGAAGGTACGACTGGACCCTCCAAGCCTACATAAGAGTGTCTTCAATCACCTTCTGAGAAGATACTTGGATCCCTAGGGGCAGCGTGATTTACGGTCTTTTTTTCGGCATTCAGATTGGATTGATGGACTGGGTTGACGGATGTATACCATGAACTTCTGCACCAGGACCTCTCACTCGCCTGATGGAAGCATCTGAATCAGTCATTGCTACGTATCGCAGGGGCAGGTTCTAGATTCTAGAGAACCAATCATTGAAAACAAACCTTTTTTGGTGGCTCAAAAAGGAGCTATCATTCCATCATAGCACCCATGTAAAGCGACCAGGCCACCTGAGGACCTGCCTGTCGAGGTCCTACATAAAATTCATGATATCAATGATATTATAGCATATGATATTATACCCATGATTACCCATGGGACTGCCATATGTGCCGATCAGGCCAGGGGTGCTTTGGGAGTCAATATTGGAGATTCATCCCTTTTGAACCGTGAAAACCGGCTCCGGAACTGCCATATTTGCCTATACATTGGTGTGCTTTTCAGAGTCAATATTGGCATACACGGAGTGTCTGGAGATTCATCCCTTTTGAACCATGAACACCAAACTTCCAACCGGCTCCGGAACTCTCTCATCAACCTGACACCGGCAACTCCCGCGAAACTCGTCGCTGGCAACGTTGACCCGAGCGATTAACGGCGTCCCTCAAACTGCGCTCCGGTCGTGCAACCGCGCTTCGCGCGGGGCGGTCAGCCATGCACCGGGGGCGCGGGTAAGCCGGCGCGAACGGGGTGAAATGGTGACGGTGATGCTGAGGTTCAGAGAATGGCGGAAACGATCCATGAAGGTTCCCCGAGCGGGTCAAACAAACAGGCCCCATGTTTGATAAAACCCGAGCTTCAATGTCAACCCAGACACTCCATGTATGGTATATATTCCGATCAGTTTGGGGTGGGCCATGAGGGGTCAACTGATCGGCATATATGGCAGTCCCATGTGTCGCGTCTGGGCAATAACATGTAACTTTTCAGTCAAATACCAGCACCTCCAACAGGTCACCAATTGAATCCTGTTAGGACCTAACAACCCTCCATTTCGGAGACCTGTTGGGTTCGGTGCTGATATATATATATATATATGTCCAATGGAATGGCCCATTGAATCGGGGAGAGCTCCCAGACCTAAGGATTGATGAGAAAACCCGCCCGGTCTGTTCTCCCCAGCCGGAGGAAATTTGGCCCAGAACGGGTAGGAACTCCTTATGGATGGTGAACATCACCAGCACCACCCAGTTTGGGTGGTGGATAGAAAATACATCTTCAAGGGGGTCTATAAACCACCCAAACTGGGTGGTGCTGGCAGTTGTTCATTACTGGTGGTTGGGAGCTGGCCTGATGTCAAAAGAATACAAAGACTCTTTGAGAATTCTCACTTAAGAGGATTCTATATGTATCATCCTGAAAACCTGGGGTCGGTGCCCACCCACTAATTCGTATAACCAACCCAGAAACCAAGGGCCAAGATCTTACAGCGATTGGCCGTTTCATGCGGTTTCCATGTCAAAGCCTGGTGTTGGTGGCTGAAATCTACTAGCTTTTTGTGGAATAACCTTGCCATGTCACAATGAGGACAAAGCATATCAAATTGTCATCCATCCAAAAACGATATGCTCTGGTGAAAGAGGACCCCCTGCTATTCATGGAGGAAGAAAGGAACGCATTTGCGGAGTCATTTTTTTTGGCTATCCGCTTCTGGGATTCTTGCACAAGGGGAAGACTCCCTGCAGTCACAAAGGGGTGCTTAACCATTATCCACTCACTTGGGGACTAAACACAACCCCTTTGTGACTCCTGGTCTTCACTTCTTTCTCTTCCTTTTGCTAGCGGTCCATTCCTGTTATGAAATCACAGCCACATCAATCACTGACAGGCATCCCCCCATACACGGGCCCCCCAAAAATGCCACTCCCGAAAACAAACATGGAAGTGGAGTTCACCACCTATTTGTAGTGGATTTCATCCTTTCGAGGCCATTCTCCACTTCCATGTTAGTCTTCCAGGGTGTATCTTCCGGTTGCATCCCGTTGGCATTTTTTTCCCACACAACGTGATCGATGTCAGTCTCATCTCCAACAGGAGCGGATTTTCAGGGACCGGAAACGGGCTGTTTTCACGGAGCGTCCGGGAAACAGCTTAATTGGTGTTATTGGAACCAAGGCAAACTTCATCAAAGTTGACAACAAGGTACTCCAAATCAAACACCCACTTGCTATTTGGAAGACACCCGGATTCAAGCTAGATGAGCCTCAGCTTCACTCAGCTTCACTCAGCCACCTGTGTTTTTTTCGCTTTCGGGTTCCCAGCGCGCTGGCGCCTTTTCAGCGCTTTCGACCTGCGGGACAGGCGACTTCTTCGACTTCTTCGACTTCTTCGACCAGGTGCGTCACCGGTTTGGTTCGCCTCCCATCGTAGCCAGGTCCGACATCGAAGACCTGTTTGGCCGGCGTTTTTTACGCCGCGCATCCTCTGAAGCACTGCCTGAGACATCGAGACAGAAGAACCATAGACCTGGTCAACTCCGGTTTTTTCTGGCCGGGCCTTGATCCTCGTGCCCGACCGACCTGGACGACGTCGTGGTGGGTTGTTCCAAGATCGATTCCAACCGAACCGACTTATTAGACCTATAGTACCTGGTTGTTCAAAGTGACCGAACTTGATCCCCTGGTCGGTTCGGTCACGAACAAGCCTCCGGACTTCGGGTCACGAAACGGAACCTTCAAAAGGTCACGAACTGAAGAAGCTGGTAAAAATCTGACAAGATGGGGTCCTTTGCCTTGCATCTTTCGAGGAGTGTGGTAGGGCAACACACGGCTGGCCGCACCGTGCAAGTTGTTGGGCCGTTGGCCTGCAACGGCTTCAGGTGAAACGATCCACCCAGTAGCAGATAGAATCATGAAGGGGCCCTGTTGGAGGCTCCAGTCGTATCTCCGATGGTACTTAGACACTCCACACCTACCCCACACACCGAACCTCAGAAAGCACTGTTCGAGCCCCAAAAGAAGGCCCTGTTCGCAGCACCCTGTTGGGCTGTGTGTCAATCAACTCTGAAACGATCCGGAACTCCAACACTTCACCGTCCACCGTCCGCCGCGCCCACGGTCTGCCTGCGAGAAGGTGTCAAAGCGTCTTGCGAGGAGATGCCTGGCCGCACGTCATAGGGACCTTCATAGGGCCTTCTCAGCGAGGTCCTATGAATCCTGTGTTGCGAGTTCGCGCCAAGCATGGCGCCGTGTTGGGTCAATCGAGTGGCGCTAAACCGGACATCATGGGCCTAGCCTTGGAGATTGATGGTGACGGACTCAAGTTCACTCTCGGAGTGCCGTGATTCGTTGAGTGCAATTTTTAATGAACCCTATAGACCATCCCGTAGGTACCCCAGTAGGGTCCCATAAGTTGGGGCTTGGTGGAGCAAGTGCCCTCGAAAGCACACAAGCTCCATTCGGGGCGTGCTCAACCAACACCCTTCCGCCGCACAACATCGTCGTTGGGATGTCCTGATGGTCGGGCGTCGGTGGATGAAGATGCACTGGCATTTTCATGTACGGGTATAATATAATCCAATGATGGTGATTTGGCCATTTCGGATGGCCTGGTCTTGCATCTCAAGCGCAGCAATGGTTTCTGAGCACTAGGGGCAGGGCTTATTGGCTTAGAGGGTCTAGGTTGGGGTGTTTGTCTGCAAATAGTGCGTCGGATGTTGTTACGATCCTTCCATGGCCATGTGTGTCCGCATGCAGTGCAATTGATCTTCCCTTCATCTTCTCGGCCAACAACCTTACCAAGTTTGCGATTCCACTCCAATGTATGTTTACTAGTGGCGTTGTAGTCCGTAAGGAGTTTTTGGAAAACATCGTCTAAGCGCTTTTCACTTTGGTTGAACCCTTCCTTCTCCAAGACTATGGGGGAATCCCGCTGAGCGCATGGCTGACTTGTGATTTTTAGACGTATATGCTTGGATCTAGCCACAAACTTACCACATTTACAGCAAAACACACCAGGCTGGTTATTTGGGCGAGGCTTAAGGACATGACCATTCTGGTCGATCGGCGCAGCTTCAGAAGATTGTGCAGTTCGCGCAGTTTCACTGCGTTGGCCGGATTTGAAGTCTTGGATATACTGTCGCCAAATGTTAACCAGAGTTTGTTGCAGGATTAAGACTTGTTGGTCGGGCATGTTAAGGTGTTGGGGGATGAGGGCAGCGTATTGAGTACAGGTAGGCAAAGTGCGAAAGTCAATGTGTTGAATAGGTTTACGCAGGTCGGCAAAAAGGGGGCAGTACCATGAGATGTGTAGTACTGTCGGGTCACCACCGCAAGGACATTGAACGGGTTGCAAATCTTTTCGATGCCGTGCATCCCGTTCCTCGGTCATGAGACCCCCAACTAGCAGGCGCCTCAGCACCCCCTGCTGCATGAAGATTTGCTCGTCGGCGGTCATTAGGGCAAGGTGATCTAATTTTTTATACAATAGAAGGGTCCTTCTAAAGTCGAGATTAGTCACATCGTGAAAGTGCTGGGGCCTATTTTTGGCGGCTTTTTGCAAAAGTTCGGCCCTCCAACAGTCACGTAATTGATGTGCCCATAGCTCAATATTAAGGACTTGGTCATTTATCAGTTGCTTCACGAGTGCTTGGAAAGGTCCTTTCAATATCCGCTGTACTCGACTGACTGGACCGTCGAAATTCCGGCTTGACTTAGCACGAAGCAAATGTTGAAAGTCCCGGCGAAAAGTAGGATTATTTAAACAGCGCGCTAAGGTTCGAAGGCCTTGATAGGTGTGACCGAACAAGGGATCAAGTTGCGCTGGCAACAGAATGGCAAAAGACAAATGAGTGTTGTGCGAGTAAAAATCGAGCGAGAACATTGCCCGCATGATGCTAGATCTGATACGGGTCAGGGTCGGTTCATCCATACCACAAGAATGAGTGCCCTGGCCATAAGTGGCTTGGGAGGACGTGGCAAGGAGCATCTTGGACTTGTCCCGCCAGGGGAGAGGACAATGTCGCATCCGTATTACGGTTTTATGCCATTTTGCAAATCTACCTTTTTCAACCTCGGAGGCGTTCGCTTGCTGGTGTTCTGTAACAAAGGAGCCGCCCACAATTTTAAAACGTTGCAAATGTGGAAAATCAACATGTATTTTGCGTTTCAAGCAAGGGTGTCCAAAAGTAAAGCTCTTCTTAGTGGCAATTTCACCGAATCGGATTTCTTCCAAAGCACGAACAATGCGATCAAACTTAGCGATGCTACGAGTGAGGTCCGCAGTCGTGGAAGAAACACAAGATGCGGAGACATCGTCGGCGTAGGTACGTGCGACAACTTCGGGGCACTGAATGGATGCAATTTCAAGAATACAGGATACAACTGCATTAAGTCCTATCATTGACAAGGGGCAACCTTGTAAAAGGCCGTTGTTGGCAGACCACCAGGGTCCGCAGGAACCTCTAAGACGAAAGACTCTGTGCAATGAGCTGTAAATGGCTTTGAGTGGGTTGACAATTCTCGGATGCATTCCCCTGGCAACCAAGGCACTGAAAAGCAGCTCGAAGGGGACCAGGTCAAATGCTTTGCGGAAATCATAGGCGACTCCTCCTGCCGCGGACTGTTGTTCGACTGCACACTTCTCCAGATGCAGTGCAATCTGAAGACACATGGCTTCTGCCCCTCTTTGTTTACGACAACCCCATACCTCTTTATGACACCACTGTTCCTGCCATTCAAGAGAAAGGTTGAAACGGGCTTTCGCCCATAAGCGGTAAATGGCACTAAGAACCGAAATGGGACGAAAATCCACGGGTTTAGGGGAATCAGACATACCATCCTTTGGTATTAAAGCAGTATACGCCTTACATAATGGGGTGGGCCAAATGGAGTGCTCTTCAATCCAATTAAGGATATCCGCTAATCCATCATAGATACCCGGGAACCATTTACCCGGGAACCCCAGTAGGGTCCCATAAGGTCACTTGACCTCTCTTGGACCCTCTCAAATGACCCTTAATTAAAAGAAACCTAGCGTGAATCTGAAGAGGTTCTGGAAGCCATGGGAGGTGATTCATCAAGAGCCTTATATACAAAGGGGGAATTCCTTAAGGTTTCACCCGAGAAAAGTACCAAACTTCCTGCACATCAACTCATGGATTGATGCATGGTGGATTTGATGGTTCACTTATATAACTTAACTTCTTAAACAACAAATATAATTACTGAACCCTAAGAATCCGGGCCCTCAAACAGATAGGGTTTTGATTAGATGTGAGGTCAACGGCTATGTCATTTTATTAATCATGGTCTGGCATTAATTTATTTTAACCGATCCTTTTAATTTCTAATTGAAGGTCATTTGTGGAGGAATAAATTAATGCCAGATATAAATTAATGGTTCCCTTTCTTTTATTTTCGTAGTCAATGGTGTCTCTTATTTTGCTTGTGCCTGTCTTTCTTATTTGGGGCGTCCCTTGTCACTTTATAATATTTATGGAGGCCCCGGACCCCTGCCAAGGGGTCGGGTCCGACCCCTGCCATGGAGGACAGCCCGAGCTCGGATTCTTAGGGAAGACACCGAAGACCATGCGAAACCTTCGTGTACAAATGCAGAAACATAGTTTCTTTAGATGTTCTTTCAATCCAAACGCCTAGGTCACGATCAATTCCCGAACTCGGGGGGCATTCTGTTCTATGAACATCCAGGGTAAGGAATTATATAGCTACTAAGATGCCACAAAGCCATAGCTATATCTCTTCGGATCATTGTAACTATATGCTCATTTGGAGCAATCTTCGGGTTTGCTGTCTGCAATCACATGGTCCCCTAACAAATGGGGCTCAAACACAAAAGGCGCAGCTCTAGCGCCCTACCTATGTATAGGAGTCACAGGGCCCTACCTACGCCTCCACGAACGTCGGTGAGTTGGGCTCCCGCACTCGGAAGGCTTCCGTCCTGGCAGCGTGAAACGGCAGGAGCGGCGACAGGCCGCGGCTTATGGGCTGCACTGGACAGGGGAGAAAGGCACCCAAACGCTCCCGTTTGGGCTCCTGGCCCATGTCCTCAGAAGGTGGTTAGACCCCCTATCACGCACCCCAACCACCTTCTCAGGAGCAGGAGCCCTAGGGGCTGAAAACCGCCCTGGCATTGGTGGCGACATGAGAAACATCGGGTGTGATGGGATCGGTAGGTATTGGGGTTCCCGGGGTCGCATCTGGATGGGCCTGATCGAATTGATCCACCAAAGGCATCGCAAGGCTCAGCCACGACACGTTTCTCCGGGACTGCCATCATAGGCACTGCCTTCATGTCTCGGTCACCGGGGTGGTTGACCAGGGGTCAATGGGGCGACATAGATACCAGTCCCAGACGTGTTGTGTCTGGGATGTTTGAGCTCCAAAGAGCTGATGAGCGATGAGGGTCCAAAGCCGTCGGGCCCAATTCTGTGCAAGTCGTCATAGGATCTGGGCTTGCCTTCAGTCCACATCTGCCCACACCGATGCGTCTTTTGGAGGATTCGAAGAAGCCAAAGGCTCATTGGATATACGTACATTGGACCCTCAGATCGCTAGGGTGACATGACCCTCACAGCCAGGGTTTTGGACCTCAAACATGTAGCAGTTGGTTCGGGTCCAGGGTCGCCTCTGGGAAGGTACACTCCCTGGAACTATCGAAGTGGATGGCATGGCCCCTTTGGAAAGACTATGAAAGACCATATGGTCCAAAGATCAATCGAGGTGGTTTTCACTCCACTTCCCATGATTTTTGTCGGAGGGAAGACTGTGAGTCATCAGACATGAGAATCTTATACCATCGATCCTTCTTGATACTCTTCTTGATGTAGACTCTTGATTAACCCCAATTAATCAAGAGTCTGCATTCGGTGCCCACACATGGAGCTTGGAGGGCCCTCGTTGTCGCGCGTTACACCTCCGGAAAGGATGGTCTTGGTGTCCGGTGGCTCGTCACCGAATGCTTCATGTCGGGCATGCCGTTTTTGGGCATGTCCAGGTGTGTTCTCCTTTTCGGAGGGCACAGTATGGTGAGTCGAACAGGGGGGCCGCTTTGGAGGTGCCTTCCATTTTGCTTGGAGAAGGGAAGCAGGGTAGACTTGATGCATAAACAGCGAAACCACGGACATCTACCAGGACCCTCCAACAGGCTGTTTGGAGACCCTAACAGGTGGTTTCTGGGCACCTGTTGTCACCAGGAAGCACCTGTTGGAGGGTGCTGGTAGGGAATTTGCAACAGAATCCTTGCTAAACTGGCTCCAAGCTAGACTTGTGGAATTGACCGACAAACTTTTGCATATCGTATGATACAAGCAATGCCGACTTCCCCTGTGTCCTACTCAATGCTCCTGATATTTACCCCGATGCTTCACTTGACCTCCTTCCAGCTGCAGTTCTACGTTGTTCTAAGGAGCACCCAATCCATCCCCCATGCCCAATATCCAAAAAACTTCTGTAAGCAGGTAAAGAGCCAGGTTTTGCTGGTCCAACTGGACCTGTAGGGAAAGAGTCAACTCCACCACCAAAGACCCGCGCCTTTGGGAACGCCAGGTGCGAGCACCCTGGGATGGTGGGATGGTGCAACCGGACAGCGAATCGATTCCTTGGATCAAACACCAACAACCTTTAGGGGGGGAGCACCTGCCTCAGGAATGTCGCGAGAAGGAGCTCACCTCTTTCATTGAGGGAACACTGGAAGGGTCCAAACAACCCCGACCAGGACATCAAAACCTAGAAATCTGAACACCCCAATACCTCCAAGATCCTCCAAGGGATATTTTTTTTGCTCTGCCCTCTCCAGCTAGAGGGGGAAGATCTTGCCCTTAAGGCCTTATGGACAGCGGTGAATGAAGCTTCACATCGAGTTTGGCAGTCTCGAAGGTGTGGCAATCACGGGTCACAACATGCTTGAGCCAACTCCGGGCCAACTCCGGGCTGTTTGAACATCTCTGAAATTTCATCAAGGCACCTGGACCAAACCAACAGGCCCCCTGCAATCCGCCTAAAAAGTTGTGGAGATGCCAAGAACAAAAGAAACTACCCTGGTATGTAATTATACTCAAAGCCTCCCTAGAACCTGCCAACAAAAAATGATCCCACTACCTGCCAATATATTATGGTCCTTAACCTGCAATCCTCCCTAAAACCCGCCAACAAAGCCATTCTATTATGCCCTTAAACCTCTGCCTTCTCGCTTTCTGCTTTTTCTGCGCTACTCGCGTGTCCGAACGTGCGTCGCGCTCCACCAGGTCCACGAGGCCCACGAGGTCCACGAGGTCCGCGCCTCTTCTCCGCCCGGGCCGTCCTTCTGCTCCTGATCGAACGAGTCGTGGTGCCCGGACGGTGCATGGCAGCGGTGGGACAGGGAGGACGCTCCACCATTGGGTCGGTCCGTGCTCCATTCTGGACCCGGTTTCACAAGCGTTTCACAAGCAAATTACTATGTTTGGAACAAGGGCCTGCAACTGAACCATCATTATCCACTGGGCCCTGGGAGCTTAGGATAGACCCAAGCTATACATGCTGAACTCACGGGGATCTACTTTTCTTCTAATTATCTTATATAGTTGGGGGGTTCTTCCCTCAAATCGAAACATGCGTCATTGTGAGTCATGTGTTGATGTCAAACAGGCTGGCAGGCTCTGACAGGCACAGAACATGGTCCTCCGAAATCGGGACCATGTTCTTCTGCAAAAACACCAAGGTGAAGTGATTCAGATCATAAACATGCGCACACAGCACCACGAGGTGATTTACAAAGGATCAAAGGGATCCTCATCCGGTCTATCAGTTTTTACGAACCTCTCTGATATCACGGTTTTGTTGATTTTGGTACTGGTCAAACAGTAAGATACCCTCCCTGCAACAAACATGGAAGGGGACAACCTTTAAGTCGATCATTTCATGGTCTTTAAAGTGGCCATGCCATACACGCAGCCATGATTGTTGGAGAGAGGGAAACCATGCCCCAGACACGTAACCATGGGTGTGTAGCTCAACAAGGGCTGCTGGGTTGGGTTGGGTACATCCACTGAGGCGATCGGTGTCTCCAATACACATCCAAAAGCACCCAGCGAGTTGGCATAACCAGACGTGACGAATGGGACTGCCAGTTCGGACTGCCGCCCCAGACACGCCACCCCCAAAGCCACCCCAATGTATGGAGCATATGCCAGTCCCATCAGTCGCGTCTGGCCCTATGTATTTCAATAGCTCCACCCTCGATCGAGCCCCTGCCAGGGTGGACTGATCGAACTTGAGCCGAACCTTCTCCGAGCACCCAAAAGCTCCAACAGAGGTTGAAGGACCCTATAGACCATCCCATAGGTACCCCAGTAGGGTCCTAGTTCAGGTCACTTAGCCTCTCCAAAAGCTCGGAAGCTGCCGAACCTTCCCTTCCGCCGAACCGCGGACGCTGCGGACGTACGGACGTCCCGGGCAGCTCGGAGCTCGGTCGGTCCTTGGGGGGTCTGAGCCGGCAGGTCGGTGGCAACTGGACCTGGGCCAGTCTGCAGGTTGAAAGGAGGAAGACCTGCAGCCCTAACGCCTAACGAGACCCCACCCGACGTGACGAGCTGCACAGGTGTTTCCTGATGACAAGTCCGGTGTCCAAAAACCACCTGGGGTCGGGTCTCCAAACAGCCTGGCCAGGAGGGTCCTGGCAGCTACTGCACCCAATATGATACTATATTTCTGGGTGTGAAATGGGCGTATTCGCATGGACTGGACTGCCGATCTGCGGTTCATCCTGAACATCTGCCACCTTTTTCCGGGTGTGACCGCTGAACCTTGCCTAAACTTAAGGAACTTGAATGCAAGTCTTGCGGAATCGTCACGGAGCCATGTGTTTTTCATTCCTCAGTACGCTCAGTACTCCTGGGTCCTTGCAAGACCCAGTAGACCCAGTCACTACTTCTCGGCCAGGCCAAACGCCCTGGGTCGACTTGCTGGTTGCTACCATCCTCAAACTCCCTTTCTTTCCCAGACACGACCCATATAGGACTGCCATGACGGACTGCCTTCAAAACGGCCAGACCCCGTTACTGGCCCACCCCGGTGACCGAGACATGAAGGCAGTCCGGACTGGCAGTCCCGGAGAAAAGTGTCGTGTCTGGGTTTTTGGGGCCAACGAGCAGAGGCTTCTTCAGAGGCCTTCCTTCGATCTTCCGCATCCCTCCCCCCCAAAAAAAGGGGGGTCTCTATCTACACGTGGGAGAGTCGACTGAGGTCTTTTGTTCAACCTCTTGGATCCTGAAAACCACGTGTTTCTGTTGGGGGTGCTTGGAGTTTAAACATGTTGTATCAGAACATATCCACGCCATTTTCAGGAAGTTCATCCTCCTCCTCATGAAAACGAATCGCGGCATCACATGGCTGTGGGTGAAACGGGTGAAGACCACCGGGATACCTTGCTTGACTGACCTTGACTGACCTACCACGTCAAGCTCGCCTTCACCCTGTGGCTCCAGTTCGACTCCCCACCTGCGCGTTGGCGAAGGTGCTTCGCACCTGAGGGCGACCGAGGCGACCGAGGCGACATCACACACCAATTAACCCTAGGGCTCCTGGCCCACCTCCTGAGAAGGTGGTTGGGGTAGGTGCCAGGGGGGTCTAACCACCTTCTGAGGATATAGTTGGAGCCCTAGGGTAACCAGGAGTCACATGGAGTCACCAAATGCCATGCCCCTTTTTTGGGGGTGGAGAAGTGGGGAGGAGCTGGGCACCCCGACGACCTCCATGGAGTCCGCACCCCGTCGAACACATGTCTGTTTTTCCATGTGCGTTGGCCAAAGACGTCATGTCCGCAGCATGCATTTTAGTTAGTCTGGGACGGGATGATCGTCGGGGCCCAAGATCAACACAAAAAAAACACGAAGATGATCGTCGGCGCAGCCGACTCGGTGTCCGGGTGACGTGCGGAGTTGGGAAGCGAAGTGAAGACTTGTCTTATAATGCGCAAGGCTCTGAATTTCCAGCCTACTACAGATTAGAGTTTATTGGTCATCCAATGCCCAATTTACCGGCTCAGATTATGGTGTTATGATGTTTGTTCATGTTTGCTTGCTATGCAAGAGTTCCAATGAAAGGAAACCCGTTGCTGATTCCCGGGTGCAGGGAAGCAGGGCAATTTCAGAACCCAATTTTTTGAACTTCCTCGGAACATGAATGAGGGCCGGCCCAACATAGCGAAGTGAATAGACATGTCAGAATCGTGTCTGTTCGCAACATGTTACAACGGGTACACTTTTAATTCGGTAGTTTACGATGTTTGCGTTTTTTCGTTTTTTTTTTTCAATATCCTGGGGGCTCATTAGTTCGCTGCTACTTACGGCAACCTAGGGAAACGAACTGCGGACTGAGTTTGAAAGAACCGCTTCACCAGCGGGGCTGACACTTAAGAGAAAGAGCTGTAGCAAGCAAAGTACGTTGGTGGAAGAAGTGGTGCAGATTTCGCAATGGTCCGGTGCCCTGGGGCATGGTCGACCTGAAAAAAACATGCGGCTTTCGTTGCGCTGGAGGGAGGTTGGGGGAAGGGCGTGTGCTTGGATGCTTCTGCGATTCCTGCCCCTGCAACACTGCAAGAGGCCATGGGCGACGCCTGCCCAGTTCAAAGAAAGGGCCTTGCAAATTGAATAAACCCCGCGTATGAGTCCTGCCAGGCAGGTACTGCAGCAAGGGCATCTTGAAAGTGAAAAAACGCTTGGGGGTGGAGGTTCTAGAGAAAAGTGGTGCTCCAGGAAAACTGTCTAAAGAAAAGTGCTCACAGGCAGAAGATTATGAACAACAAAAGCTCAACTAATCCGATCTTTCGTTGCACCTGTAGAACGTTGAAACCTAATGGAGCTTCACTCAAAGAAGCTTCACTTTCAATCAGCTCGGAACCAAAAGCGACAGTGTGAGCACACCATTCCATCTTTCAAAGAACCGCAATCAGTGATCCGCCTTGCCACATGAACAAATGCCTGCGGTCGGACCTTTGTCCCCAGCGGTCGGACGTTCAAGCAGTAATTCCCCTTTACGAACCGTCAGACTGAGTGGTAGCCTTCAGGGATGGGTGTATTTGTATGTCGAGAAGAGGGTGAACCCACGTGTGATCTTGGAAAGCCCGTTCCATTCCTGCTTGTGGTATCTGAAAGCTCTGCCCATTGCTCTGCGATCGCATTCTATCCACTTTTGCAATCAGCTGACAGCTGACACCTTGGAAAGGATCGCCGTAAAGCAGAAGACAACCAATTCGATGTGTCTTGTCTCGACAAAGATTTTGCGGCCCAATTTTCTAACGAAGAAGTGCTCGCATAGTGCTCGCTTTCAGCCCCTGGTCGCTTGGATGGCCGCTTTGATGGCCGCTTCTGGAAAGCCTGTCACAACTTGCAGCACGCAAAAGTCAGCTACCTAATTCAAGTCTTCTGGCCATGGTCCTTCAGTTGAGGCTGTCGGAGTGCAGCACGAACTTGGGCAAAGTCTTGTAATTACCTTAGATTTTGTTTGAAACTTGGCTCAGGTGCTTGTACCTTGTCTTCAGGAAGGAATCCTTTTGAGCTCAGGCACTTTGAGCAGCTGTGAAAGCTCTGCCATCGCACCCCCATGCACCTACTTGATGGTGAAGAGGCCATATTCAAAACATCACTTGCGCGCGCAAAAGTTAACTCACGTGCGCATGAATGAACCCTTGCCCAGGCTGCGACTCACTTGCGCACACAGGCATGTTGTTGCAAACTTTACTCGCGGGTGGCTCACAAAAGGCCTGCTATGTTGGAATGGCACCTTCCTCCTCCAAATGCTTCGTCGGGTACCTCGCAAAAGGTTTGCTACCTTGCAATGGCCCCTTCCTCCTCTAAATATCACCATCAGGTCTCAGAAATGGGCAGCTGCAGAAAAGCGGCAAAGGCAAAATCTGCTGGAAAACATTCCTTTAAAAAACACAAAAAAACTCACACTAAAACAATCCCCCTCCTATTACAACTACCCCAGCAACGATGTAAGTATTCCATCGACTATGTGGGATGGCCGTTCATGGCAGTTCTCAACAATGACATCCCAATCCTATGTGTATTACCCAACCACGGGCGTCTCCGAAAGGAAGGTACCAGGAGCGCTTGGGGTGTTCAACCGGAGATACATCTGTTAACAGCAGCGGTTGATCATGTTGATCATGTTTGTCTTTTTGTAAAGACCCCCAAAGAAAGAAGTTCGTAGATCTCCATGTATGTCCCAGATGCTCCATGGGACTGCCATATATGCCTACATTGGAGTGGTTTGAGGGGTCAATGTAGGCATATATTCCATACATGGAGTGTATGGGTATTGACAGGAACCCGCTGCCTATTTGGGGACAACCCATTACCCAGACACGACACGTAGACGGGACTGCCAGGACGGACTGCCGAAGCAAGCCAGACCCCTCATGGCCTACCCCGGTGACCGAGACACTCAGCAGTCCGTCATGGCAGTCCCAGACGTATCGTGTCTGTCGGGGTTTTGAGCTCCAAAGACTATATGTTATTGCACTACAAGTAGAACTTGATGATACTTAAAGTATCTGAGCTAGCCTCAAGTAGGGAATAGTCACAAAGTACATTCATGTCAAACATGTCGTGTTCCGTCCCTTCCACCCAATTTCACGGAGTGTTTCCGATGGATTCTGATGGATTCATGTGGATTCATATATCAGGACCCTCCAACTCAACAGGTCTCCGAAATGGAGGCTTGTGCAGGCGTTTTCAAGTCGCAGGTGGTGACCTGGCAGGTTTCGGGCGCTGGTACAGTATGGATTCCTGGTCTTGGATTCATCCCAGCCCCTATTACATCTCCATCTGCTCTCCTCCCTTCAAAGCACCCGTTCCAGTGCTTGCTTCACACCTGCCAGTACTTCAACAGCCCAGCTCAGCCCAGCTTCGCCCAGCTCGGGCGTCCCGGCCACGCGCACACGAGTCTCATACCACATGGCGATCTGAGGACTGCCGGCCCTCAGAACGCGCGGGACGACGTGTGACGACGGTGACGACGTGGCGTGAGACTTGTGCCGATGGCACCGGTGAATCTATGGAGATCTACCCCTAGGGATCCAAGTACCTTCTGAGAAGGTGTTTAGGCTGGGTTTGGAGGATGTACTTGGATCCCTAGGGTACTCCATCAATCTGTGAATCGCATGGTTTGGGCCCGAAGCCATCGGAATCAATACATCTGAATTGGTGGACAAGGCGCTGACAAACCGCTGATGTCCGAAGACCCGTTGAATGCTTGAAGGCCACGAATGCCAGGAACAAGGTGCTCCAACCTATCTGTACATGATCCACTTGGACTTCCGCAACATCATGTTTCCTCAACCAATCAATAATGGGAATACATGATCTCTTCCCTCTGGAGGGTCATGGCTCTCTCTCTCTCTCTCTCTCTTGTGAGCACAGGATAACATGTGAGGGTAGCCTGGATATGTTCCAAATCCCTAACAGGACCATCCTGTCGGGGTGTCCTGGCTGGACTACCCCACACGACCGGCCTAGACCTATAGGCTTCCAGACAGGGCACCCTGACAGGTGTCGGGTGCTGGTATGTTTCCATCTCTTTTTTCCCCCCAAACCGACTCCCTGAGTTTCCCTTAAACATAAAGGATCATGAGTCCTTAGGGATCCAGTCGTACCTTCTCAGGTTCGGTACGACTGGGCCCGACCCTACTTGGCGCCTACATCAACAGTCTCCAATCACCTGAGGTTCGGTACAACTGGATCCCTAGGGAGTCATCACCCTTTTCCAACAAGGAGTCATAACCCTGATATAGTTATACTAAGTATAGCCCTAGTATACTCCCTAGGGAGTCATGCCCATGCTTGTTCGATATGACTGGGGACAAATCTCTCAAACAAGCGTTGCCCCCATCCACGTTTGGGTCAAGTCGTCACATCTCCCGGTCACGAGTCTGGTCTTGTTTTGCACCGGGTGCGTCGACACTCCGTTTTCGTTCAAAACACCAACAGAGGTGGGTCAGGACCCGAACGCCTAGACTATCCCAGTTGGGTACCTCAGGTCTTTCCCGGGTCCGACTCGTTCAGGTCACGGAACTCGCTACCTCTCTTAGTACCCAGACACTCCATGGGACTGCCATATATGCCTACATTGGGGTGGTTTTGGGGGTCAATGTAGGCATATATGGCATACATGGAGTGTCTGGGGTATGGAATGAGGCCCACTTCAGATGCCCGACACCGGTCTCAGCATCTTTCGACCCACGCGCGGAGCGCGGTCTGAGCGCATCCCTCGGGCGGCCCGGACCAGGCCCAGAAGCGCGCGAGGTGCTGGTAGCGCAGCAAGGGGTCCAAGCCCGTCTGGCGCGGGTTGGAGTGACGGATGGGTGCTGGGTGGAGGTGGAGGTGCTGGAGGTGGTCGTTCCGGTAGTTTCGTACACAAGGAAAACAGGCTTTGGAAGATCGAAACACGTGGGGTCAAGAGCTTACACTAGACAAGTCTGGTTGGTAGTGTCAATTCAGAAGAAATATGAGTCAGTGCAGTGGGTTCTCAGATCATCCCAAGTAAAGGTTAAAAAGATAAATATCTGAACACCCAGTCTTATAGTTGGTTCCAGGGCCAAGCTGTAAAACATCGACCCATCATTGGCAATGCTACAGCTTTCAATATGTTCAGCCACCTGCACCTGAAAATCGGACAACCTTGCAGGTGGATGCCTACTATGTGCTTCAGTTGTGCTTCTTCTTGTGAAATGTCAGACCCAAAGCCCACCTGAACGAGCTCGGCCCCGAACCAACATGCTACATGTTGGTGACGGCTCCATTTCACCCGATCGCAGTTTCGGACCAAGGTCACCACCGCGATCGGGTCTGAGGCTCCTGCCACTGAGCCCGGTGCCGCCACTGCCGGGACGCCGGGACAGGAGACACCCACTGCAAGTGTCATACTTCCACAAAATCACCTATACTGGCAGGACAAGTTAGTGGATTCTTGAAGAGGTTTTGCATCTAAGGACTCACATCTGGAGAAAAGCACTAAAGACAATACAGATATACCAGCACCGTCATGTGGGGGTCACCAATGGAAGCCCCTACACCACAATATATAATTAAGGGATCTCCAGTATAAACACGCCTTAAAGGTCCAGGTATACGCACACATCTTCCAGCACCTTCCAACAGGTCTCCGAAATGGAGGGTTGGGAAAGGCCCTAACAGGTTTCAATTGGTGACCTGTGAAGTCGGTGCTGGTTTACAAACATGGTGAAGGACCCCTGGGCAGCCCCGACCTGCCACGCCGCGCCCAGTGAAAATATGACATCAAAGACAAACCCCGACGAATTCGTCGGGGGCACCACGAGGTGCAGCTTCTTCAAGCAAACCCCGCAGAGGTATGGCCTCGGCCGTTGCATCAGCTGAGCGGCACGAGAAACCACCCAACCAATCAGCGACCAACAGAGGGATTCAAGGACCCGAACGTTCGCCTATGGCCAGTTGGGTACCCCAGGTGACGGTCCGATTTACGGTCACTTAACCTCTCTTGCTAGCTGAGTGAAGAACCTTTCTTTTCTCCCACAAGATCAAGGGGGTCAGAGTCTCGGTGGGACTCTGTACATCAAACACGAAGGCTGTGAAGACCTCTCTCCGGCGAGAACCCTCCGTCGCGCTCCCCGCGCACATCGAATCCCTCCTCTTGGCTCCTAGGGACGAAGAATGGAGGCACTCAAGGACTGGCGGCGTCTTCACTGGCCACGCCGAAAACATGAGCTCCTATGTTTTTTTCCCACCCAAACGCTTCGTGACTTCACAGCCCGTTCCTGGTCGCAAAGCAAACCAGGGATTGGTGAGGCCCAGACCCCTGGCCAGTTCGGATGACCGGGGCCGGAAGAACGGGTCCCGTCGACGGGCAATCAAACTGCCCTTTCCTGGCTGGGTCCTCAAAACCAGGATTGGTGAGAAACCCCAGACCCCTCCATATAATCCAACAGAGGTGGGTCAGAACCCATTGTCTCGGACTGGAACACAGAGACCAAAGAGTTCGCTACATCTTCAACAGAGGTGGGTCAGGACCCGAACTAGACTATCCCAGTCCGGTACCCCAGGTCTTTCCCGGGTCCGACTCGTTCAGGTCACGGAACTCGCTACCTCTCTTGGTTAAGGCTCCAGGGTCGCGTCGGCAGTTTTCACACCCCAAAACCCGCCCAGGTCCCTTGATACGCCGGGTGAACTCTCACAACCTCCTGGGGCCCTGGCGGTCGACCGTCCGCCTCCTCCTGGTGCGCTGCGCCATTCATCAAACACCGGAAGTAGCCTCAGCACCGCAGGTCACCGCAAATCCAGGCACAGCAGATCGGTTCGAGTCGCATTGTCTAGACGAAAAAAATGACCAGACCCATAGACGAGGGTCTGGTTCCACTGGTTCCTGATGAATTTCTGGTTGCTTACTACCATGGCGGCTGCCGGATCCATGCGCAGCAGGTCCCACCACAGGTCCCAGCACCGGAACCCCCAAAAACGGTTCCGTGACGCTCCTTCGGTCGGTTGGCCATCGCTCCGTGCGGCGATGCTTTGCGGGCTGAGGGGGGGTTCTTGCGGTGGCATACCAACAGAGGTAGCGAGTTCCGTGACCTGAACGAGTCGGACCCGGGAAAGACCTGGGGTACCCAACTGGGATAGTCGAATGGCGTTCGGAGTCCTGACCCACCTCTGTTGAAGATGTAGCGAACTCTTTGGTCTCTGTGTTCCAGTTCGAGACAATGGTGGAAGTAGCCGTAGCCACAAAGGAACTTTGTCAATGCAAAATATTCACCACTGGGCCCCTGTTTGCTGTGATGGCTGCGGGTGGACTGAGTCGACTGAGTTCAGGTATCCCTCATGGATTCTTTCACCCCCAAAACCAACCTCTTGGCTCCGATTCTCGACTCTGTTTGGAACATCCACGCGATTGAACCACCACTTATCGCTCCTGAAATAGTCATGGTCCCGATTTCGGATGGACCTTTACCGGACACCAAACAACTTGGTTTTCACTCCATGTCCAAGTCCCTCTCCCAGACACGACACATGGGACTATACCATACATGGAGTGTCTGGGCATTTCAAGGAGTGTAAGGAGTGTATATGAGTTGGGTCTATCCGAGTGTATCCTATTATACCAGCAACGCTGGATGAGGATGAGGATGAGGATGAGGCTGAGGATGAGGATGAGGAGGAGGAGGATGAGGAGGAGGAGGAGGAGGATGATGATGGTTAGCAAAAGCCTTGTTCAAACATGGTGATTTGCTTGTTTGCTGACTGTTACAGGTAAGAACGGACAGACCCAATATACTGCAATCAGAGACTTTGTAAGAGTCTATCTTCGGCGACCAACTCCTCCCTGGTCAACCGGCCGAACTTCCGCTGCTTCCGCTTCTGCACCGAAGCGTAGAACCCAGGAAACAGCAGCTTCACCCAAGTGACAGCAGTGGAGAACTCCCAGCATGTGAGTGACCTGAAACAGTCCGTCACGGTCTTTCGTTCTACGACCCTTTCGAACCTTACACCCCGCGAAACACCTTGGAGGAGCTGTCTTTATGTTTTGTGCGTGAATGGTGATGTTTGTTCAATCCATGATGGGGGAGGGTTATTGATCAAGAGTCTACATGTTCCCCACAAGAATCCATACCCTAGGGCTCCAAGTACCTGTCAAGAAGGTTTTTGGGGTGGGTTTAGAGGGTCCAAATACCTTCTGAGGAGGTACTTGGAACCCTAGGGATATATACATATAGAATATTTACCTATACATTGACCTTCAGAACATCTCACAACCACCAATCACCAATCCATGAAGGTAAATAGTCCAGTCCTGTCTGGGTTATTTAAGCGCACATGTGACAGAGGGTCATGGTATTGAACAGCTGAGGATTCCCTCTGGCGTGGACAAAGTCCTGGCACCTACACTTACTATCTCAAACCGAACCATTTCCGCATGGCAAGATCCAAACCCTACACCTCCAGTCGTACCTCCAAGCTCCAGGTATTTGGAGATCTTTGGACCCTCACATGGCACCCACCGAACCGTTCCACCGAACCGAAGCGGCTTCGGTACGACTGGAGGCCAAACGCGAAAGGACCGAACCAAGAGTGAACAGGCTCGACCTGAAGCAACCCTTCACCCGGCGTCGAAGGGCTCCAAAACAGTCCAAAACCATGGGTGGGGTCTATCCGTCTATCCGTCTAAGCTCCCCAGGGCCACCCAGTGGATGATGAGGGCATCGAACTTTGCAGGCGGAAGCCGGACCGAGGCGAGTCCGGAGTCCGGACGAGAAAAACGTCAAAGTCCGGAGTCCGGAGTCCGGTAAGACTCACGTCGGGAGTGGCAAAGACTCACGTACGGGAGTGGCAAAGACCCCTGAAAATCAACCATGCCAATGTAGGTGAATACCTAGATCTTCTAACTGTGCAAAATTGATGCCTAACTTGGTTGATTTAATGGATGAAAAGGCAGAAATGACCTGCACGTCGTTGGAAGATCCAAGTACCAGGACCTTCAAAGTGACCTAGAATGAGATCCTAGAATGAGGTCACTTAGAGACTCCAAAGAGGTCACTTAGAGACTCCAGTCAGAGGTCACTTTGAAGGTCCAAGTCCAGGACTTCCGGGGGTGCTTCATGGACCCCTGGGGTGTTTAGTCCCTAAGTGAGTGGATGTTCTGGGCACCCTTAACCTCCATGGATAGCACCCGGTCTTGTGACTGCTGGTATATGATAATTACATGGAGCGGTTTGGGATCCAGGATCATCGTAGAGCTAAAAAAGCACCCCCAATTTGCAGAGGATGGCACCCCGATCATCCGAAATCGGGGCCATCTTCCCCACTTCTTCCCATCCGAGAGGTTAAGTGAAGTGACTAAGCCGTTGATGTGGGGTACCCAACCGGGATAGTCGAACTAGTATCCTTCGACATCTGTTTTTTCTCCCAAGAGTTGGTCCAATTCTCTCCGCCACTTCGACCTGTTCAACCGCACACACGTGGACTTCGAAGCAGAGCACGCCACATGGCGCTCCCCCAGGCCAGCCATGAGACTGGCATATGTACTAGTAGCTAGAAGCTACTAGTAACAAGGGCATCGCTACTACTAACAAGGGCATTACTAACTAGTAGCTAGTAGCTAGAAGCGACTATATTACATAGTAACAAACTCAACAAAGGCGTGTGGATTCTTCGGGTGCTTTCAGTTCATGGAGTCAGAGAGGGCTCCGGCCTGGTGGGTCAGAAACTTCGTCGTCCGCTCCATCACACGGCTGGACAACGGCTCCTCGACGCTCGAAGGAGATCGACGGTCGAGGGGAGCGAGACGAGCAAAGGACCAGGTATTGGGGGGGACCATGGGGGGTGGAGCTGCATCTGCACAGAAGATACCAGTATTGGGGGGTGGGGCATCTGACCAGGTATTGGGGGGTGGAGCTGCATCTGCATGCACGAAGAGGTGCTTCAGTGAATCGTCCAGTCCGGTTTGGATGTCAATCGTCCTGCGCATCCGAATTACTCCTCAAAGCTGCGAGGAAAAGAACACGGAGCTGGGTTCACGTGGTCCCAGTGAGGAGGAAAGCTGGGAAAACACACAAGAACAACTTGCCCTAGAAGGCATTTGGACCCTCTAAAACACGCCCGAAACAGCTTCTCAGAAGGTAACTGGAACCCTGGGGTTGGAAAAGAAAAACAACAATGGAACGTGCTAACGTAGAGATACCTGGAGGCGCCTGCTTAACCCTGCTTCTAGGTATCCAATGTCCCTGTTGGCCCCAAACTGGGGCACACCTCGAGACAAAATCGAGACAAAACCATAATTTGTAGAGTATATAGTTCTAGAATATAGTTCACGCAGTTTCCCCATGCTTTGCCAGGAGTCAGCCTCGTGCTTTGGCGGTCTAAAGTTGGCTTCTCGTGACAGGTGCAGGAGATAGCAGTTTGATGTCGATGTGCTGACTTTGTGCCAGGCGCAGTACTTTGGACATGGTGGTGGTCTTCGGCATGCTCTGATTTTGTGGCAGGTGCAGTGAATCGTGACTTTTGGACATGTGGCTGGTTTTCAGAAATCGTGGCAGGTGCTGTACTTTGTGGACCTTGAAGTGCAGATTTCGTGGCCGGTGCAGTACATTGTGGACCTTAAAGTGCAAATTGTGTGGCAGGTGCAGTACTTTGTGGAACATGGATCGAAGCTGAGCTTTCCGGCGCTCACCGCTGTGTTGAGTTGACTGTGTGGGCCAATCTATTCCGCTGGCGCTCCAACTCCTTGTCTTCCTGCAGCTTCGTCCACACCCCCTCCGCGTTCTGCAAGGCAGTCTCCAAAGGATATAACACCCGCCCCTGCTCTTTGGCCTTTGCGAAAAGCCGCTCCTCCCGGACTTTGGCACGACTCGTGCCTGTGCCCTGGGTACGCCCAAGGAACCTCAGGAGCGAACAAAACATCTTGGGCGCCGCCCTGGCCCTGACTTGCCCTTCTGCGAGCCATGATGCTCGCGAAGGCGGAGCGGGTTTAGTCGGAGCGGGTAGAGGGCCGTTGCGGCGAACCGGCCTTGTCCGCTCAAGTTCCTGTCCTTGCCAACCTGGACAATAAATAGCTTTGACCAACATCTGTGATCCAAAGCTGCAATTTCCAGGGGCAGGCTGCAACGCCGCAACCATTCCACTTGACACACAAAATAGCCAACTGCGACAAGCTTTAGCGATTCTAACCCTTGATTTGCAAAGAGGGCGGTCCTCTTCCGTCAGGAATTCGTCTTGGCCTGGTCTTGGCAACTTAAGCCTTTCGATTTCACAGGCCATCCCCCCCTCAAAAAAGGGGTTTTTCAGCTTCTCCACGGACTGGGTAGGCCCTCTGATGGCGCGCCATCCCCATCCGCGACATCGCCAGGTGGACACTGGAGGGGGCCCGATCCTCTAAGACACTTTCCAGGCTGAAGACGCCCACGCGTTTGGACCTCGGTGTCGAGTCCGTTAACCCGCGGCGGCGGCGACCAGGACCGGTCCCGTCTGCGGAGGTGAAAGGGGGTCCATGAAGCACCCCGGAGGTCCTGGACCTGGACCTTCAGTACGTGACCTCTGACTGGAGTCTCTAAGTGACCTCTTTGGAGTCTCTAAGTGACCTCATTCTAGGATCTCATTCTAGGTCACTTTGAAGGTCCTGGGACAAGGTTACTATAAGTTAACCTGTTTCTACTTGTTCTTGTTGAGTGGGGACACCGCTTCCCCCAAAAAGGCTTTGCAGGTTATCCACGTTTCCTGGCTATGAGGACAGGACTCCACCAGGATCTGCCAGCATCCACCACCACTCTGCAGCCCGTACCAAAGAAATGGTGCCCAAAACCTCATTGGACCCTCACAGCCAGGGTTTGGCACCTCAAACATGTAGCAGTTGGTTCGGGTCCATGAGCCTCTGGGTGAAAGCAATCCTCCCAACCAGTTTCGCCTCCCCTGCAAAACAAGATGCTGTAACAGACCCTTGTGGAGTCGTGCTGCCAGGTAGTACTGAGATAGATAAGATTAGCTAAGTATCACATATCGTACTGCTGACGAGGTATATTTAATATAATATATAGGTATATGTAGATATATACCAGCACCCTCCGACAGGTCACCAATGGTTCGACCTGTTAGGGTCCAACAACCCTCAACTAACAGCCTGGCCAGGAGGGTGCTGGTATATATCTCCATATATCTCCCCTTTTTGAAACCTTCAGGATCAGCATCCGGGAGACCCCTCCAGCGGCTGACGGAGAATTCAGAGTCCACAAGAACCTCTCACATGATGGCTCCCTTTTCCGACCAATCCCTGACCTCCATGTATATTAGATGGACTGTATACACCCAGACAATCTCTGTCAGCAATAGTTTCTTACATTCAAATGTCGGTTCTCAGAACAAACATTCACGAAAATGCTTCATAATTTATGACTTTTATGATTTTTTTTGTGACTTTGGATGACTTTATATGGTTTAGTGTAACTTTGGTGTGACTCTTCATGACTTCTTTTTTAAAGACATAGTATATGTTTGTTTCAGTTGATGACAGTTGTGATGAGTTCTGATGACTTTTCACACTTTCAGTTTAAGAACTTATCTATGGTAATTAATGATGTGCTGTATGTTGTTGTGCATGCTTGCAATTGTGTTACAATGCAGTAAAAGTTTGACTGACCCTTCATCAAAACTCAGGTTTCAACTGCCAGCTGAATTCAACTGAGAGAGGTTGTTAGGCCATGGTCTGAAAGAATGAAAGCCACATGCCCCAGAAACGAAACACTAAGATTTTGGAATGCTGAAGGCTGTGCACTTTACTACCTGGAATCCTCCTGTTTTAGAGTGCGTTGGATTCCTATACCTTCAACAGCACCATCCAAAGAATTTTGTAACATGCTATGTGAGGTTTTGTCTGGCTCAATTTGAAAGACTCCAACTCATTGAGCCCAGCAAACGTTAAGGTTGTTGGTGCTGAGTCCACATCATGGCGCTAATCTAAATTAGTCGGACCATGTCAGACCTTCGAACTTCAACCTAGTGTTTTCTAATGAGAACAGTCCTACCAAGCACATGAGCCTCGCATAAACTCATTAACTATTTAGTGTAAATAGTGCGGCGGATGGCATGCAACAGTCCCGACTTGCTGTTTGTTTTTATTGGGCATTGGTTTACGGGATGTTTCGACCTGGATACTTACTAATCGTTTGATCGGCTGGAAATGGCTGGCCAGCCATGAGCTGTGCTTCATGTACTATCACAAATATGCATCATAATATGCATAGTTAAAACATATACAATATGTACATGTTGTATGCTTATACATCTAACACATGTGTATATATATACACAAAAATGTGGAAAACTGGCTGTGTCAAACCACCACCCAGTGAACCAGTTGGCTCCTTTCACTAGAAGTGTAGGTCGGTTTGCCAACATTTGGTTGTTGTACGGCCCTTATTAAGACTGTAAGAACAAACACAATAAAGTCATGTAGGTAAAACTTTGTCCAACCCCAATTTAGTTCATGCATTTGGGGGAGTTTCATGCCGAAGTTTAGCCAAAAGTGGTGGAAAAAGGCACAACAATGCATTAGGTTGTTCTGGTCTTGTGACTGGGAAGGTTGAGGCAGCCGAGGTTTACACGCATAGACCAGGACCATATCTATCAATGCAACTGCATGATGCTACTTTGCGCAGAATTTGCGTTGCCATCTTTCGTCTATCATTTTGAGGGCCATAGTGCTAAGTAAACTACCAAACAAATAGGTAACGCAAAGGACATTTGATGCGTAGCATAAGCAGTGTGGCTGAGATTTTGAAGAACCAAAACAACCAAATGCAATTAGGTTTTATTAATTACTGGTTTTGCTTTGCAAAGGGGATCATAGCAGCATTGTGGTTCCGCGTGATTTCGCGTGATTTGACACACTATGGAAAAATGCAAATTTATGAATGTCAGTTCTGAGAACATACATTCATAAAGAAAACAGCCGAATGTCAGTTGTGAGAACATACATTAACGAAGATTTGTAAGTCATACGTGATTTAGCGTGATTTGGCGTGATTTAGCGTGATTTCGCGCAATGTGCCTTGATATTTATTGATTTTGGAAGTTGTTCACACGCAGTGCGCCTAAGAAAAAAAAATCTGTCAATATTGTCAATAAGATTCAACAAGAAGTTATATGTTTGCACAATCTCTGGCACTTTACCGTTCTTCCTGTAACATGTGATTGAAGCCCTCTCCCAACAGTTTTTGTTCCATCTCTTTTTCTTGAGACGTCAATACGGCGGTATACGAAGGCTTCCTAAGCTGAACAGCTGCCTGTGCGATTGGCACTTTTGGTATTTATTTTGTTTGTTTGATCATGTTGTTTTGTTTGTTTTTAATGCTGGTCTCGTGCAGCTAGATGGTAGAAGTGCGGCTGCAGCGTTTACATGCTAAGTGTTTACCACCCACACGGAGCAAGTTTTCATCTCCACCAAGTGTTTCAGGAACCCCCATCTTGGAACTCCCCAAGTTTGTTGTGTTTTATGTGTCAATATGGAGCTGATCGAAAGTTGTACTCATGTACCCGCGCAGCTGGTTCATATTTGGTTAGAGAAATGGCCCCAGTCGCTTCTGTTTTCTTCTGTTGCTGTGCCGAACAAATTCTGTGCCGAACTGAATTTCACAACTAGCCCATTGAACACCTTGTAGGGTTTGATTGTATTAGGGACATTGGGTTTAAATAAAGAAGAATTAGATATTATGTAGCGACTGGCGGCAGTTCATATTCTAATTTACTACTTACCATGTAAAACTGCAAAATGTCTCTCTCTCTGTGTATATGCATGTATATTATATATATATAGCTTAGCTGCGGCAAAATGGCGTTAATCAAAAGATTAGCAGAATACGAGACGTCAGGGAATACGAGACGTCAGGACTTTACGATGTTAGCTGAACACCAAATTCAAACCTAAAAAATAAAACATTAAGCAACAACATTTCGGTGAGCCCAATCTATCATGAAGGTTAGACACCCACAGAACTAATTTACCCTTTGACTTTTTCACAATTTGGGAAAGCCACCACAAAAAATGGGAAAATCATGGAACATCAAACGAACAGCAATCAAGAAAGTTTTGACACACACGGTGTTAATTACTTATTGCGTACCACTGCACACTATGGCCTAGTCTGAGCATACCTCTTCATCTTTTGAAGGTAGCGTAAACAAATGGCCAATGTTTGGCACTTTGCACGGGAGTTGCTCCAAAAAAAACATGGAAGATCATGGAAGGCTTGAGGTGCAGAAAGACCTTGTTTATACCTTTTACAAACAACAGGACAGTATTAACAATCATGCCACATTGCAAACTCATCTCAAATCAATCCACATACCAGTTACCAGGACCTCATTTCACAAACTCGCACTAGCTGTCACAAATTATGATTTGTTGGGTGTGTATTTTGAGAACAAAGAAAACTAAGTGTAGAAAACCATGGTAACAAATCCAAATTTCAGCAAGGTATGCGCACTGCAGCTTATGCTTTTGGGAGTTTTTATGAAAATATACAGTTTATGAATGTCGGTTCTCAGAACTGACATCGGCCAATGTCAGAAATAATTCAAACATTCACGAATGTCAGTAATAATTATTGACATTCGATTCTCTGGGACATGACAACATTTGTAGCAATCAATAAGACTTCAAAACCAAAATCATAGAATTCGTATCCCAGTCAGATGGAAACAGTTCAAAGTCATGTCATGTCATTTGAATGTCGACATGTCTCTCTACATCCTCAGGCACCACCCCCATCTCTCCTCGCTCTGCTCCCCCCAAGAACCTCCAAAACGATGACACCGCCCAGAACCACCCTCCAAAACACCTGCGCATCGGAGGCGCCGCGCGCCGAGGCGCCAGTCGCTGGCGCCCACCGTGCACTTCCCGGACGACGTCAGGGGCGACAGCGTCACCGCGACCGTCACCACGGAGTCGGACCGAAGCCCTGCACCGGCGGGAACGGTCGTGGCACGGCGCGGGGCACCGAAGCGACGCGGAACGCCCAAAGAATGGGTGGGCCGGAGATCTTTTGGGAAGGGGTGTTGGGCTCCAAGCGCGCGTGTTTGGGTGGGGGAAGATCTTATTTGTTGTGTGAAAAATGTCTGGAAAAAAACGCCGCAGATACGGGACTGGGCCAAAAGAACATACCAATCAATTAGATTAAAGCACCCCAACGTAGGGCAAACATGACATACATGGGGTGAGTTTTTGGTTTTGATGGGTTTGGGATGGTTTTAGGATCTCCTCCCTGCCACCCAAAATGGGTGCCATTGGATGGTACCTGGGTTTGGATGGTGCCGATGGCAGGAGCGGCAGGAGCGGCTACCGGATGCTGCCGGATGCCTTGAGAACGTTGTTTCCATGTCCCTGGTTCTTCCAAGTGACCGTACCAGCACCTTCCAAGAGGTCTCTTCTGGAGGCTTTTGTAGACTTACAAGTCGCAGGTGGTGACCTGTTGGAAGGTCCAGGTACTTGATAACCTGGTTGGTTCGGTCACTTAAGCCTCCTAAGGGTCACGAAACGGAACCTTCAAAAGGTCACGAACTGAAGAAGCTGGTCTGTCCTTTTTACCATGGGTATAGTCTTGAGACATGCGGCAAAACTCCCAAACCATCCATGGCCAAATACCCAATCCTCATCGGTTCAGAACATCTTTGGAACAAAAAGTGGTCTTCCTTCCAAAGCCCAGTCTTCACCAAGACCGCGGGATGAGACCAAAAATCCACGGCAACATTCGCGCTCCCGTGACCATTGACCCCTTGACCCAAGTGGACACAGTGACGTGGCTGGGGCCTCCCCACTGGTCACCATGGGTTGTAGCTGGCTGGGGGTGCCACGGTTGTAGCGAAAAGTTCTTCACCCAAGGTCATCATCCAATTTTATCTAACGGTCAAGTTGAGACCGGCCAAGCAGGGCCTCACCTGGTGCTTTCACATCATTCCTGAAGTTCTTTCTCTTGAAACTTTGCATCCAACCACCCTAGGGATCCACATACCGAACCTCAGGTTCGGTACGACTGGGCCCGACCCAGGCACCTATACGTAAACAGTCTCCAATCACCTAACCTGAGGTTCGGTACGACTGGATCCCGGATGGGCATATCCAACCCATGTATGCCAACTCAGACGTGGCCCGCAAGTACCGAGAACCCTTTCAAGTCCTCTGCGCCTCCGGCGCAATCCACCAAGATCCCCCCTACAGAGATACACCAAACTGGGCTGTTGAGTGCCCTGTGGAACCCTTTGCAATTCCACATCCAAAAGGGCAGTGTGGACAAAACACGAGAAACCAGTGTCCTCAAAAAAGCCGCATCTTCAGTATTCTTTGGTGTTTGTTCTTCAGATATTGTTCACTCCAAATGACACCCACAGCGACTGCAGTCGGTGTGCACCTGCTGCCAGCCATGGGAGGATGTCCTCCGTCACCAATGGCGGTAGCCTCGGCGTCCGAAACACGGAACGTGGTGGAAGGTGGAGGTCGTCCATTGAATAAACTGTAGCAACGGTCGCCCTCAAAGACGAAAAGAAAGGTTAGGCATGGTTTTTGTAGTCTGAAAATGTCTGAAATCCTTGTAGCATCTGGTTTGGGACTAAAAGGGTAAAACCCATCAAGTCGATAGTGGTTGGAACTCTGGAAGGTGTATAAGACTGGAAGGTGTGCTTATTGACCCCTACCCGTGGTGCGCCAGCCCGTTTTCACCGATATAGACCTGAGTGGGTCGGGTTCTAAGAACGTTGCTGGTGCCGAACGAGCGACGAGCGTCCAACGTCTGTCCTTCCGTCCGACGTTTTGGACCGCCCAGCCCGTCTTCCTGCGAACTGATCAACCCGACCTGGGACCGATGGTGTTTCTCGGACTGTAGAGACACAGAGACCTGGTGCGACTGATCACCCCGTGGTAGTTCGGGGTGTCCAAGACATTCTGATATACAGAACTTCGTGATGTCGACATTCGCACGAGAACGGAGAAGAGATCGATATGTTCGAGTTAGAGAGAACTGTCTCTTTTTTCGGAAGTTCAGGATGAGTTCTAGAGTAGATCCTATAGGTTTCCTGTTTCCTTCCTTCACCCCTGCTGCCCAGTCACACGCTCCGCTCCGGTTCCTCCTCCCGCTCTGCAGGGAGCGGCGGCGTGACGCGGGACTCCTGAACCATCAGTGGCGAACATCTTAGGTTCCGTGGTGGTGCTACCTGGACCTTCCCTATATGCCCTAGGGCTCCTGGCCCCCTAGGTGGTCCCTATGGGGAGTTCCATGGTGGTGGTGCTTCCTGGACCCCTATAGGGGCTTCCCTAGGGGCTCCTGGCCCTGCCCATCTCCTCAGGTTCGGTGGGGACTGACCCCAACCTAATCCACCCAGGGGTGTGGCCCACCGAACCTGGCGATGTGGGCTGCCGGAGGCCTACAGGTTTGTAAGCGTCCAACGGGTCATCTGGCTGGACACCTCTGCAGTATAGGACTCTTATAGGTCCCCTAGCTGGGCACCATTGGATCCACCCCAGCCTTCAAAGACCATTAAAAGAACGGTTGAGCTGGTGGTGTAGTGTAAAAATCCTTAGTAAAACAATGGTTCTTTGGTAAAGACCATTAAAACAATGGTTGTTTGAATCCTAGGGTCCGGGTAGATAGATCAAAGCTGCAAAACATGAACCCTGGGATGGTGAACTTCCAAGTCTTCAAGTCTTCCTACTTGGAGAGTCCATGGAAGCCACTATGGGTGCACATTCAAAAAAGACCCTTTCCACCTGGGTTTGGAAACTGCTCGATTTCCCGAAAGCGAAGCACCTGGGTTCGGAATTCCCATCGAGGTCCTGTACACTCGCACTCACTCACATGGAAGTGGATGGCGCCACTTTGGAAGATGTTGGTTCCTCTTCCAAACACCAGGGGAGTCGCTCCCCTTCCCCTTGCCCATGTGAGCTTCGTCAGAGGCTCCATTGGCTCCATGGCTCTTCTTCACCGTCCGCTCCACCAAGCCGCCCAGCCCGGCCGCTTCGTCCGCCGTCCGCGACGCGCCGCGTCGCGACGCGTCGACTCCTTTCGCTCGGTGCGGGAGCGAATCACTGCCACCTCGGAAGGCGAGATCTGAGGCATGCGGGCATCGGCATCCAGTGGTCGTTTTTTTGAGGCAAGGCATTTCAGGCATTTGAGGCATCGGCGTTTGGTTTTCAAGGCACCGCGGTGGTGAGTTCTCCGTGTTTTTTGGTGCAAAGCAGTTCGGAGGTGTTTTCCTTCCAGTCGACGTCACCATCCCAAGTGAGAGGAGCTGGACGGACTGCCATAGGACTGCCGAGAAACGGCCAGGGGTGGTGCCAGGGGGGTCAACTGATCGGCATATATTCCAGTCCCATGGAGTGTATGGGCATAGCTCCACCAGCTTTTCATGGATCGCAGGACTCGGCAATCCGGACTCGAACCAATCCATGGCAAACGCGACCCTAGACCCTCATATGGAATATGAAGGCGTTCGAGGGATCTGGAGTTTCTCACCAATCACTATAGGTCTTCAAGATGCGCAAAAGGGACCAGCTGAGATGGGTTCTGCAGGTGTTTTCCCTATATAGGGATCCAGTCGTACCTTCTGAGAAGGTACGACTGGTTCCGACAATGGCACCTACATGTCTCAGCGTCTCCAATCACCTGAGAAGGTACGACTGGATCCATGCCTTAGGGTTGATAAATACGCGAGTTGATCTTCGGCCTCCCCTCGGCATCCACACCCGTAAGGGCGAGAAGAACGCCGCGCACGCCTCCTCAAAGCAGAGAGTGTCCAACAAACTCTTTGAGTCCAAGGAAGCGTGTACAACGAAGGAGCTGAACCTGATGTTCTAAACAACATCATACCCCAGACACGACCCATGGGACTGCCATAGGACTGCCATAGGACTGCCGATCAGTCGGGGTGGGCCATGAGGGGTCAATGTAGGCATATATGGCAGTCCCATGGAGTGTCTGGGATATATCATTCTGTTAGGGGATAACAAGTGGGTGGATGTGGGTGGCATTTTTGCCACACCGGTAGATGGCAATGGAGGGTTGGTTTACTCTTACCGAATCACAATCATATTTAATCATTATTGCAAATCATGGTCATTTAGCGGAACTGAAAGAATTGAGGAATTGGAAAGTCCATGGTGCTTTCAGTCTTGGCATGTAGGCACCCAGAAAGACACCCAGAAAGCACTCGTGGCTTTCGAGGCTCGTTCCCGGACTTCCACGATCTTTCACGACCAAACCATGCCTTGGTTCGGGGCCCCCCAAGGCTATTACCATCACAAGAAATCCCTAGGATTCAAACAACCATTGTTTTAATGGTCTTTACCAAAGAACCATTTTTTTACTAAGGATTTTTACACTGCACCACCAGCTCAACCGTTCTTTTAATGGTCGAACTGAAGGCTGGGGAAATGATTCCAGAACTCTCCCAGAACTCCCTGGATCCACTCTACAGTGGTTTCAGAGGTGAGAAATGGCACTGGCACCCCGTCGGGGTAGTCCTAGCCAGGACAGGGGGTCCATACCATTCCGACAAGGGCCACAGCAGTCACATCCTACCCTTGAAAGCGAGGCCAACGTCAAGAGAACCTACGTCAAATAGTTTGTTAACCTTGAAAAAATCAAATGACTCGCCAAGGATGTATATATACCAGCTAAGCCGTAACAACCCGAAAAGTTAACTTTTTGAAGAAAAGTCAACTTTTTGCTCTTGGTGCAACAATTGTTGTGTTGGAGCATGTATTGGAGAAAAGTGCATGTATTGCGTATTGCATGTATTAACCATATTCATTGCATGTATTGCTGAGAATAGATTGATCATATGCTTGAACCTGATAATATTGTTTGATCATATGATAATATTGTTTGATTGGAAAATATATATATCGATTGACTGGAAATAATTGCTCATAATATCGGTTGATTTTGATATAGTTAGTTTGATAGTTTGATAGTTTGGACATGATCAAACATTGTTCACAGCTTGGGCTCGAGTTGGGCATTGGAGTGGAGAGGGCGCAGCGGCTTCGCAGAAGATTGAGGCTGGCGTGACTGACTTGCGTCGTGGGCGTATATATGTTGCGCGCAGCATGTGATATTATAAAATACATATTGCTTTCTAGATCTTTTGGGTTCAAGTGGGCTTTGAGTTGATCTGACATGGGAACGCAAGGGGTGTGCACTGATCTTGAGGGCTTGTCAGCCATGTGGGATGGCTGCGCTCAAGTCCGTTCTCGGATCAGAGAGTTCCGGCAGATCTGCTTGGAGAGGCCTGCTAGTGATGACCAGGCGCCGGTGGCTGGCGATGTGGGCAGGACAGTTGGCAACCTGAAGTTCAACAGCTTTGTGATTGATGCCTTGGTGCCTTGGTTGATTGACAGCTGACAGGCTACATGTTTGGCACTGCTTGGCTTGCATTTGGCGTCTTGTGTTCATGACCATGCATTTGTAAGGCCAAGGTCATGTTCAAGAAGGATGCCACTCACTTTGTGCCTTGCATCAATGCCTTGCAGTACCATGTGAAGAAGCTGCACGAAGAGAATGGAAGCTTCATGTCGAAGAAAGAGATCAGGGATCAGGCCTGGACTGTCCGCTACCTCTTTGGCCTGCTCAAGCAGCTGACCAATAAGGACTCGCCTCCTACAGAGACTTGCTGCAAATATATGTTGAATTTTTGAGCCTTGCCTCGATCGATATTTTTTGTTCACATATTATAGTATATAATATATATGATCGAATATATGCGACAAGGATGCGACCCTGCTGATGCTGCTGCAGTCTTTGGGCGTGGACACAGTGAAGTGGGAGAAGCGTTCGCCGCCAAGTCGCAGTTCTGACCTTGCCTCCTTGGCTTCCGAAGAGTCTGTAGCTTGGTTGATATAGTATACTCTAAATTAATCATGCATATATATGATAATACGATCATGCAATCCATGCTTGATCTAACATATAGAGTATATACATGCAATCGTGTTTTGAATACATCGCCTAGGTCGATAGCCTGCCATCCTGTCCCAGGGAGGCTGTGCAAGCGCCCGCGCTGGCAGCTGGCAAGACGCAGGAGCAGGCGCCCAAGCCGGAGGAGGAGGCGCCCAAGCTGGCAGCTGGCAAGAAGCAGGAGGAGGCGCCCGAGCAGGCCTCACTGATGGCCTTAGCATTGCGACGGCAGCACTTGCAAACCATGTTTCTTGTCTCAATCCAATATATGCACCATGCATGCTAGCTGTTAAGTTTCAATATACAGATCACTCCAAGGTTGAAAGCGCTGAGACAAGAGCGGAGCAAGGAAATTGCAGCTGGCCACCTGGATGGAGATATACTTTTCCCGCAATTTTCAGAGATACTATAATATATATGCATGCTAGCTTGTCTGATCTATACAGATTCTTTGACAGTTAACATGCAAACGTGCGCTCCAGGTGGAGTGGACAACGTGGCAACTCTGCCCATGGACATTGAGCAAATCGCAGCTGTTGAGCAAACCATTGCGCCACCTGTCGACCCCCAGCCTCATCCCCCCGTGAAGGAAGAGAAGGCCTGGAAGACAGATCTCAAGGTGGAAGGGAAGGCAGAGGAGGCTGATCCACTTGAAGTGGTGAAGTATGTGCCAGAACTTCCAACCTCGGCCAAACCTGCTGAACTTTGCCCCCGTGCTCTGGAGATGGAATTTGCCCAAGTGTCTGAGCCTGGCAAAACTCCACTGCAGGAACTACTTCCGGGCAGGGAGGATGCTGCAGCTTGGATTGATCCTTTTATATATTGTTGGTTTCATATATATTATACTATAGTCATGCACCCATATGTTAAATAGCATGATTGCTTTACCACGAGATATTATATATCAAAAGCAATCTGGAGGTCCTACAAGCTGCGGCAGTTCAGATCGAGCATGATGCTTCTGAGGGCCTTTTTGATAATGGTGATGTTCGGCGTGAACAGTTGAAATCGCGAGCTGGCGAGAAGGCCAGAATGGAGGAAGAGAGGGAACAGAAGAAAGCTGCAAAGGCGAGCAAGCCGAAGGCAGAAGCCAAACCACGTGGCAGGCCAAGGAAACAACCTGAACCTGAAGCCTCAGAGTTGCCAGAGCCGAAGAAAAGGAGGACAGGCCAAAGAAAGAAGGACCAGAAGAATGATGAGGAGCCGGCTCACGAGGAACCTGCTGCTGCTGTGGATGCTGAAACTTTGGAGGAGTGCCTCAGAGCCATGAAGCGGTTTGAGAACACAAAGTATGACAAAGATGTGGAGACCATGCACCACAATGAACTCCAGACTGTCAAGTCGGTACCCTATTGGGACCGCAATGACGTGGGCTTGAAAGTGCCAATTGATGCAAATGGAAAAAAAGGGCAGCGTTCTTTGGTCTTGAATTTGAGCGCAAGACTTTTGATTTCTTATTTTTGAATATTTTCTTACCAATTGCCATCCATGAATGGGCCTTTGCTGGCCGAGGTTTCTATTTCAGCCATAAGGCCACCATCGCTGTGAACATCATTGTGGCTCTCAAGTTGGCGTACAAGCTTGATGCTTTGTATCAAAGCACTTTAGCGATATATAGCATGGTGTTGAATATATTTTAATATACATGATATATTCCTGCAAACATGTATACGCATGACTCCATGGATTAGAGCTGCCCAGGTACTGCTGTGGAAGCTTCAGCATCGCTGTATCTTTGCCGTGAGGTCCAGGACTATTGCCAGCTGATGCATAGCACAGCTGAGGCTGCCATCAAGAAGTTTAAGAGCAGCGCCTGAAGTGTGCTGCGAACAGACAGGGTTCATCGGCAGTGAAAAATGTGGCAAGAGTGTACGCGCATGCATTTGACCGATCTGCGAAATATATTTATATTAATATTCTCGATTATACATGTGCATGATTATATTTAATATCATAGTGCATGATGAACATATGATATCGGTATCGACATATACAGATTGAGTGATACTATATAGCAAAACAAATACTGCAATCGGCCGTTAATCTGCAGGCTCATGGCGGCGCGGCGCTGCTGCTGAAGGCTGAAGCTGCTGCCGCCGTGGGCGCTGCTCGCGTTTCAGGCTTGACCTGGCAAACAGCAAAGCAGTAAAGTATAATGTACGTGACAATTGTTGCTCAAGTTGGCATGTGTTCACGGCTGCCCTCACACAAGCAGCATTATGTCTCAAGCGGACACAGATCCCCCGGGCAGCAGCGAAGGCGGCGGTGCAGGCGACTTGGAAGCATTTATACTTGAGTTGCTGGATAGGCCAATCGAGTACTATATGCATTATATATGATAAATTTCGATCGATCCACGCAGGTGATGGCCGGGCACGACCACTGCGGCCCCCTCCACCGCCGCCGCCGGCGGCAAACCCTCCGCGGCCGAAGCCAATGCCGCAGCCAGGGCGATGGTTGCAGTGCTGGGTCTTCATTCCGGAAAACCCACAGCAACCCCCTGCAGGCATAAGGCCTCCCCCAAGGGTGGTGCCACCTCCAAAGCCGGAGAAGCCAAAAGGAGGAGAAGAGTTTGAGGATGTAGAGGAGGAAGAACCTGGTCTCTTGGATTAATTTAAGTCAATATGTATTATCGTAAATCACATGCATACATGGATCATGCATGAATAATGATGGTGATAGTATAATATCGCGTGAATATATTGCACAAGTCTCAATGCCAATAGTGCTCGCATGTATCTCAGGTGCTCCATCTGGTGTCCAAGTTGCAGAAGCTTTGGCCTCTCAACCTGGAATCGTTGGAACTGCAGAAGATCCAATTTTCATGCACCCCCTTTCAAAAGCTGCTGGCACGGTTGGCGTCATGATGAGCAAAGGAGAATTTGGCAAAGGGGAGCCGAAAGGAAACAAAAAGATGCATACAGAGGAGGCTGTGGCCAAAGCTGAGTCAGGGAAAGGCTCCAAGGATGAGAAGCTGAAAAGAAAATCAGAACGCGATGGAAAGGGGAAAGGTGCAGGCCAGGCCAATAAGTCAAAGAAAGACCAGAGTGCCACAAGAGAAGAAATCCCTGATGAGCAGAAGAATACAGCAGAGAGAGGCAAGCTTGAAGGAAAAGGAGAAGGCCATGCGACCGAGACAGGCAAGGGTGGAGGAAAGGTGCTGGAGAAAGGCGATGGCGAGGTGAGCGAGCGTGGCAAAGGTGCAGGAAAGGTGCTGGAGAAAGGCGATGGCGAGGTGAGCGAGCTTGGCAAAGTTGAGGGAAAGATGCTGGAGAAAGGCCAGCAAGGCAAGGGTGAAGGAAAGGTAGAACAGAAAGGCGATGGCAAGATGGAGGTGAGGGACCCCTGTGAAGGAAAAACAAGCGGCAAGGGTGAAGGAAAGGTGCAGGAGAAAGGCAATGGCAAGATGGAGGTGGGCGAGCCCGGCAAAGCTGAAGGAAAGAACTCCACTGTCGAGGTGATCGAGCCTGGCAAAGTTGAAGGACAAGTCGAGGACGAAATGGATCTCGATCTGAGGGACCCCCGCAAAGGTGAAGGAAAGATGATGATGAAAGGCCAGGAAGGGAAGGGTGAAGGAAAGGTGGTGGAGACAGGCGATGGCATCGATGGCGTGAGCAACCCCGGCAAAGGAAAGAAAGGCGCTGACGACATGGAGGGCGAGCGTGGCAAAGGTGGAAAAAATGTCCTGAAAAAAGGCCATGAGAAAGACCAAAAGGGTACATCCGATGAGGAATTCTCAGTGGAGCAGGATGAGATCCCAGAAGGAAAGGGCAAAGGAAAGATGAAGCCGAATGTGGACAATGAAGCAAAAGGTGATGGAAAGCGCGGCTTCTTGGCAGGTTGCACGGGCTCCTCTCTGCCAGGAGATGTTTCGGAGATGGAGGAGCTCTGGCAGGCTGCCTATAAGAAAGGGATGGCAAAGGGCCGGGAGCAGGAGAGGGCTCGACCATCAAGGCCCAGGCCTGCGGATGACTCGCCGGGCACATCTCGAGACCGAGATAGGCGGAGGAGGAGGAAAACCTCGCATCCCCGCCACAGGAGGTCTGAAAGGTGATCTCTGGAGCGCTGCTTGAGGATGAGGAAAAAAGGGCGAGCTGCCTTGAGTGAACTTCGTTTTATCATAATAGTATTTTATCGATTTGTATTATAGCGCCTCAATGCTCGATTGATAAATACAATATATAATATCGCATGCAATCTATTCATGATAAATATAATATATATCGTTGGCCTGTATTATATGTTTTAACATGAGGTGACCGCCATACACGACCCCAGCCTGTTTGCAGGCGGCGCTTCATGGCCAAGGGCAGGAAGTTGCGAGGCGGCGCAGCGGCTACCAGGTCGCCAGTGCGGCTGCGCAGGCCTGAGCTTGGCTTCGCCCAGCGGCAGAAGCAAAGCCGCAGCTTCGGTGCAGCCAGCCTGTCTTCAGCGTAGCAACTCGTGTTTGGCAGTGCAGTTGTAATGTGTGCACGATGACATGACATGTTTGGTGGATCAAGGAACACGCAGCATACATATAATATAACTTGATCGATAAAAGCGCTGGATATATATTAATTATTTTGTGGCACCTGCATTTTATATATAGCATGGATTGGATTGCCATCTATGGATAATATATATTACATTCAATCTCTGTTTAGCGCCATGCCCTTCTCAGTGAGCAGTGAAGATGACCTGGATAAGCTACCTGCTTGCAACCTAATTACTCAAACAACGTTGGTGTGTGCAATATATATACTTCAAACTTCCAAGGTTGACTGTAAAGCTCATGCGGATTGGAATGCCGAAGGCCCAATGGGCTGTGAGTCTTGTGCAACATGAATATACACGTTGCGAATAACCATGTTGTGAATTCAATCTTGCAGGCTTTTGTCTTCCTAGTTGTCCTTGTGTACTTCAACCAGGGGATGCCGCCTGTGGAGAAGCCCTTTCAGGTTGTAGAATTCTTCAGCGGCACTGGACACTTTGGCAAAAGCTGCCGCTTTGGATGCCTGATGACTGCACAGCTGGACATTGATATGGGCCAATCACTCCGCGTGGGCAGTGGAACGCTTTTGATATGACTACTCCCCCAGGAATAGCGCTGCTCAGTTGCATGTCAGCCTTGCCACTCACAGTGCGCGTTGGTTCGAGATACTATATATAAATACTGCTTGCATGTTGTTGGCTTAGGCTTGCAATTTGGGTGCTATTGCACACAGAAGCTGGAGATTTTTTTGGCTTGCTTGCTATTGTGTGCACCTCTTTCTCGGCTTGCAATGTGGCTACATCAAAGAGGAGCCCAGTAGTACCATATGGTGACACCAGCCTGCCTTACGTAGCATCTGGAAACTGCTGTGCAAGCAGGTCTATCCTGTTGGCAGCTCTCATGCAAATGCTGGGTGGCTGCTGGTTCATAGAGCAACCGGCCAGCAGCAGATTGGCATGGTACCCTCGCTTCGAATGGCTTTGTCGCAGCCTTTGGTCGAAAGCTTGGCAGATAGGCTGGTGGGCGCGACACTTCAAAGCTTTGACTCCAAAGCGGCATAGAGCTTGGTCCAACAGCAAGGAAATCTCTGTTCTCAACCGGGGTGTGTTGACCAAGAAGGAGCGCGATGCATGCCCAGTCAAGACAACAGACAGATCGGTGAAGGTGGATGCTTCAGGAAACTTGAAAACAACATGGTCTGGGAACAAGCACCTGAAGAAAACGCAGCCCCGGCCTCAATTGCCTGTGAACTGTATACATGCAGCCATGAGTGCAGATTGCTTTTGTTTTTTGTGTTCTGCTTGTTCAGGTCGTACCCAATTCCATTTGGACTCCACATGCAGCGCTACATTCATGTCCTGCGCTCCTCTGGCTGCGGCAACTTGGAAGAGCTTCCAGGGGTAAGCGCACCGGAGATGTTCTACCAGATGCCTTGGAGCACATGGCCAGAGGCTGGGTGTTCAATTTGCAGTACGTTGTGCACTTTGCGCGCATCTATCTGCGGCAGGCTGGGTTGGAGGCAGCGGTCATCTACATGAGGGGCTCCAAGCGCCTGATGGTGCCATCCAGATGGAAGAATAGATTTCCATTGTATATTTGATGTAATATGCATGTGAAGATTATAGCTGATACGAAGGGAAAAAATGAGTGGAGCATGTATTTGCATGTTTTGCTTTATGTTAAGAGGTAGGGGTGGAGCATGTATTGATAAATATTCAACCCGGAGAAATAACTTTTAGAACCCGGAGAAAATCCAGACCCGGACTAGACCCGAGAAAACCCGGATTTGGCGCGAGAAAACCCGGATTTGGCGCGAGAATTCAGGACGTGTATTTGCTTTACGAAGGCATGTATTGGGTATTTCCTATCGTTGCCTATATATATACATGACGATAGCCATTCGGGGATCAATCACATGCAGTCGCTCCAAAGCCGTGCTTGGAGCTGTTCGGAACTTGTAGAGGGTGCGACCATGCTCACTGACGAAGCAGCTGTGGCCTTGAAGAAGAGCCTCCTGTCTGAGACTCACGGGAAGTCGTTGGAGGAGCTCGAGCGTTTGCTGGAGGCCGGGCTGATGGCTGTTGTTATAGGGTTGGCTCATGTATCAATGCTTGACATGGAGGAGACCGAAGGGAACATCGCTATGCATCCTGATTGCCATCAAGTGGATTCTATGGTGCCCTGACTCGATTAGCAGTCCACATGTCATTTATATAATATATAAAATGCACATGCATGCTTAGGGCCGCTATATTATGAAAAAGGAGCATGTGCATGAGGCGCAACTGATGGACTCTTTGTGCCCAAACCGCTGCCGGCCTGCCACTTGTATTAATTAATATATAATAGTTTGAGATTCATCCTGAACCATGGATAGTAGAAGTCTCCAATATAACATGCGCGCATGCCTGGATATATGATATTTAGAAACCACCAATATAACACGCTCGAACATAATGCCATGCACCTAGGCTGTCGCTGGTGTGGCCACGCCTCAAAATGCTCTGTTGCCACAGCAAGCTTCGGCGCAGGCTGCTGCAGCCCAAGCCAGGGCAGCAGAGGCAAAGGAGGCAGCTCTTCTGGCTCAGAAGGCGGCTGAGGAAGCGGCGGCGCAGCTGCATTCCTTAGAGACTGAAGAGTTCTACTCACAAATGCCAACCATGCACTATGGCCTTACCGATGTCAGTTTGCGAGAAACACTTACACAAGAGACTCTGCAGGAGGAACAACAAACCATTAGGGACCAGGAATCTGCAGAGAAGGTGAAGGGAGAAGAGGCAACAGCAAGGGCAGCGGAAGCTCAAAAAATGGCTGAGGAGAAGGTGAAGGCTGAAGAAGCAGAGGCTGCTGTGAAAAGAGCAAAAGCCGAAGAAGCCAGGCTTGCTGCAGAAGCCGAAGCCAAAAAAGCAGCTGAAGAGAAGGCAAAGGCTGAGGAGACAGCTAGGGCTGAACGAGTGGAAGCCCAAAAAGCAGCTGAGAAGGCTGAAGAAGAGGCGAAGCTTGCAGCGGAAGCCAAAAGAAGAGAGGAAGAAGAGATGGCTAGGCTTGCAGCAGCTGAAGAGAAGGCAAAGGCTGAAGAGGAAGCTCGGCTTGCAGATGAGGGTAGAAAAGCAGCTGAAGAGAAAGCCAAGGCTGAAGCAGCAGCCAGGTTTGCTGCTGACGCCGCTGAGGCAAGGGCAAAGGCCGAGCAGGAGGCTAGGCTTGCAGAAGCAGCCAAGGAGGCAAAGGCCGAACGAGAGGCTAAGCATGCAGCTGAGGAGAGGGCAAAGGCAGAAGCAGCATCCAGGCTTGCTGCTGAAGCCATGGAGATGGAGAGGCTTGCAGCCCAAGCTCGAAAGATGGCTGAGGACAGGGCCAGGATGGAAGCGCAGCTCGCTGAGGAGAAGGCGAAGGCTGAAGCAGCGGCCAGGCTTGCTGCTGAGGCCATGGAGAAGAGGGCCAAGGCTGAAGAGGAGGCCAGGCTTGCCGCTGAAGCCCAAAAAGTTGCTGAAGAGAAGATGAAAGCTGAAGCGAAAAGGGCACAGGAGAAAGAAGCGGCGAGACTTGCAGCTGAAGAGCAGCAGGTGGCTCAGCAAAAGAAGGCTGATGAGGAGGCTAGGCTTGCAGCTGTAGCCCAAAAAGCAGCTCAGGCGAACGCTGCTCTTGCAGCTGAGGAGGAACGTAGGCTCAAAGCGGAGGCAGCTGTGGCGCGCGCAGAGGCTGCGAAAATGGCTTTGCAGAAGGCAAGGGAAGCGGCAGCAGCGGCTGAGCTTGAAGCTGCACGAACACAAGCAGCTGCAACGTGCGAGCTACCTGAGATTCCTGTTGCTTGGCTTGCATGTATTGTATATATTATTTATATCACAAAATATGATCATGATAGTTCAAGATAGCATTGATATCTAAAATATACTGTATATTAAAAATGTTCCTGCGCATTGATATCATAAACTATATTATATTATATTATAAATTTTACGCGTGTACACTACAAACTATAAATCAATTATGTATTATATATAACGCGTGGCACCGCCCAACAGGCTTCAATGGCTCTCCCTCCTGGTGAAGTTTCAACTCCTGGTGCTTCTCTGGTTGCTGAGCCAGCCAAGAAGAGACAAAGACTCCTACATGCATATAATCATGATTGTCTCTATATATTTTTTAAATCAATCCTACATTTCAGTGTAGCAGTAGTTCACAACATGCCAAGGAATTGAAGAGACAGTCCCTGGGGAGACTTCACCAGTTGCCACACCCCCGCTTGACAATGAGAAGGAGTTGTTGGAGGTGTACGACTTGTCTTCGAAGGACCCTTCTGAAATCATGTTTGATTTTCTCACCGTATATTGAACTAAAGAAATTTGTGATTTGCCAGGAGCTGACGCCACATGCCATCTACATGAGATGCCGCCGCCTCTGTGAAAAGAAAGCGTCAGGGCGCCTGCAGGTCAGCCCAGAGATCCACGAGCAGTGGACCAGAGGGTGCAGGGATGAGCTCTGCCTTGCCTTGGTGAATGCCTTGAAGATCCATGGCATGGATGACAACAAGAAGACTCGAGAACTTGTGAGGGTGCGGGGTCTGGCAACATGTATAATAGATGTTTCCTCATAATTATTATATTGTTTGATTGACCCACAACTCGCTCCATGAAAAAACACCAGCCCTGCCAGGCAGAGTTCACCCAGCAAATGATCTATGTGAAGGAGCGCCTAAAGGAGAGGGAGGAGGAAATCGAAGGGGGTTGGTACACAGAGGAAAGGATGGCATCAGAACTGAAATACAGCGCGAGCCTTGTTACAAAAATTAAGGCTATATATGCACGCATGTTTTTATGAGAGGCCATGACTATAGTACTATTTTGTTCTTTCGCTGCAACGGCTGAGGAACCTCATAAAGAAGATCAAGGCTTATTGCATGAGGTTCCCTACAGTCCTAGTCCGCAAGTGGAAGTACGATGAGAGTGTGCCCGAGTACTTTGTGCAAACGCATGACAAGGTCACAGTCAAGCGGAAGGATCTCGAGAAGGCGCAGTGGACAGAAGACATGGAGCCAGACGAGGAGATGCCTGAGTTTGAGATGATGCAGTTGGAACCAAGCGCGACAAAGGAAGCACCAAGCGCACTGCAAGCCATGGCTTCTGGAGGTCAACAGCTGAACACGGCGGATGAGGCCATGAATAGTATATTATATACGTTGAAAATATCATTTGGCAAATATCGGCCTGCAAGCAAGAACATTTGTGAGAGTATATATCGTGCATGTGATACTGATATCGGTCAATAACCTTCATGGATATTAAACTATTATAGTATGCATGCAGCATTCACACGCATGCTTTCAGGCCAAAGCCAATTTGCACAAGTTCATTGAAGCTTTTCACCAGAAAGCCTCGAACCTGACCTCTTGGATTACCTCTTTGGAGGTGCCAGCCAATCCTTGTCCTACTCCGAGGATGGAGCAGCAACTTGCCATGAAGTATTATTCTGTCCAGCACATACATGAGACACGGAATCACCATATCACGTGCAGTATGTTGTTCTCTGAGGTTCTCAGCGGAGTGCAGACACATTTTGACATCCATGGAGAGCTGCTTCGAGGACCTGGCAAAGTGCCAACACTTCTTGGAGGTGGACGGAATGAGTGACGCGCCCATTGGCTGCATGCCTAGGCTTTTGCGACTTACTGCCAGCACCATGTGTATATTTTTTTATGTGTGCATAATCGCCTCAAAATCTGAGGGTGGTTTCCATGATCAAGGATGCCAAGGACAAGACTCGTGAGCCGTGTCCTAGCCGCACCATTTAATTACCTAAGAAGCCTGTAAAACCAATACTACACGCACAGCCATCCGAGGTGTGTCAAGATGTTGGCCAAAGAGCATTCCTACAAGGTACTACAGGCCGAGGCCAAGAAGAACAAGAGCAAGAATGGAACTGATTTTCCATCTACGCCTGGACCCAAGGAAAAAGCCAAGGCCAAAGGGAAGCCCAAGGCGAAAGGTAAGGGGAAGGCGAAGAGCGCTCCCAAAAAGAAGGAACAGCAGGATGAAGAGCAGCAGGATTGATCACGGTGATCATGGCGTGTGCTGCCATGTGATGGGGTTTTTCTTGCAAAGCAAGATCTTTGAAACGCCTTCCTGCTGACACTGCGGGCGTGCGTTGTGTGTGTGCAGGTCATGGAATGTGGACCCTGCGTAATATGCATAGTGGGCCATACAATAATTTAATACATGCTTAAGTGGCATATCATGTGATTATAGTACTGTATATTATATGCAATATACAGTATAAAATATTTGATCATGAATGGTGCAGTGGCCCACAGTAGACACTGGAAGCAAGTGCTATGTCAAAGCGGAAAAAGTCTTCACGTCCAAGATGTGTACTCTTCATACCACGCCATGTGCAAGCAAGTTTCACTTGATTGCAGCCAGGTTGCAGCAGTACAGCAAGAAGCTTCGCCAAAAGCATTGCTCGAGGGGCAGCTTGGTCCAAACAGCGCACTGCTGCTGCTGCCCTTGCTGCCCAAGCATGCATGATAAACGCACATGATATATAGTATACATGAATTACATCATGTCCTAGTATAGATCGATATATACGTTTCGTATCGTAGACAGCAAATTGGACTATTGATCAAGGTAACTTTTCCATGATACATTATTTATCATGAAATATATCGACAATATATAACATATAGATCGGACACATATATTTCAACAAATGAATCGATCTAATATACTTTGATAAAATAATTCGATGGAAATGCCCGACAAGTAACGCAACTTCGACTTGTACAAAACTTGGTCTGCAGGTACCTGCAGTGCAGCTGGTGGAAACTGCCAGGGCCATCCTGGAAGATGATGCTGCGCTTGGCATTCAAAGAAATGATCGTGTGCTGAAGCGGATAGCAAGGGGTGGCCCAACACATGCAGTATCTTAGATGCATTTGCAGTATTTATAATATATAGACCGAGATATAAGGTTCAAACATGTGACAAAAAACGTTCTAAAGCAGTCGAGGCAAGGCAAACGTTTGCAGCGTTTGACTCTGTAAACCTTCGAGCTCCTATGCGGGTGAGCAGGGATCGAATAGGTGAACGTGATGACTATCCCTGGATCCGGCCTGTGGACTTTGCACGGTGTTTGCAACAGGAGAATCGGCTGGATCTTTTGCTACCTGCAGCAGACCTGCAATCCACGAGGGTCATTTTGCAGGAGTATTGGCGGCGCTTCAGAGCACTGTATGATGATCACAGGATCTTTGAGGAGCTGACGCCCCAACAGCTGCAGTTGACTGTGCCAGTCAAGATACACGGTGACGAGGGCCGAAGTATCTTGAATAGTTTTTGTAATCGTAATCCTTGTAACCCTTTTTAATGGAGAGTTTGTCTGCTCAAGCATGACAGGCCAGTCATGTATATATAAGTGCCAAGGCAAAAAGAAGTCGCCCATCATGTTGATCAGCTGGCAACCAGTTCTGGGAGCTGGGACAAGCAGATCTACTACTTTGCCGGCTGCTGTGCAGAAGCAGGCCATGAACTTGAATTTTCTGGGTAGCTGTGAAACTTAGACGATAATAATTACAAGTTTTGCTTTTGCAGTGTGCAACCACCAGATTTACTGCCTGGAGCTGAACCCCACCACTTTGTTGGAAGTGTGCTTGTGACAGCTTGTGATGTTCTTTGCTACAAATAAGGAGACGACACGTTTTCTATCCTTTGCTGCCCTCAAAGAGAGTTATTGGGACAATCCAGCAGTTCTCCGAAAAGCAATGACGCTCATTGCAGAGGATATTCTTGCCTTCATGAAAGAAGGAATTGTATTAGAAGCTTCTGACTTGCCTTTGAGGGTGGCAGTTGTGTCGATCAAGGGTGACTGGCCTTGGCTGATCGAAGCTGGTTCTCTCACACGACACTTCAGAAGAGCTCCAAAGAAAGGGGACTCAGCTATGATTGGTGAAGGTATATGCCACATCTGCCTTGCAGGGTGTGATGGATTAGCAAGGTTCCTTGCGACAATGGGATCCGCCGCTTCGCTTGCCCCTTGGAATACATTGGCACCCTTCGTGGACCTGCTTCCAGCCTCTCCTAGCTTTCACCCTTGGATGTTGCGCCCGGACCTGTGGCATAATTTTCATCTTGGGCAATAAGGCCGCTACTGGTTGGCCTCAGCCTTGGTTGTGCTCTTACCACTTTTCGGTGAGGATGGTGGAGTTGACATTCGCTTTCAACGTGCTACTGCAAGTTGGCTTGATTACTGCTCAAGAAACAAGATCAGACCCTTGCTCCATGATTGAGTTGGGATTTGCGCTTTCATCATGGCTGTTATATATATATATATAGTCTCATATGGTACCATAGAAGAGTTTGATTGTCAGATGTTAAAGGCACCTGAGGCTAAGCACGCGTTAAGTATGAACTTAAATTGAAGCAACTGTGTGTTATTCCAAGGACCCTATCTGACCAAAATAGCACGTGACACCTTGAGCTTTCAATCTTCCTTGGACTGGCCAGAGGGAGGTTGGCAAAAAGCAGCTACCACAACAGCGTTGATGGAGTGGTTGGAGGAGTTCCTCACAGGCTCTGGCACCTACGAAGCTGTAATTGCAAGTGAAAGGTTCAAGCTCGTTCTTTTGGGCACATCCTGCATGAACCGTGCCTTGCGTCTTCTGTACCATGGTGGTGCCTGGCTACACAGGCTAGAAGCTGCTGAGATCTCTTCGCTTGGGCTCACATTCCTGCGTGTGTATGTCAAGCTTGCCCAGATCTGCCTTGCTGCAAAAGAGCCTCGATTTCCTGTTCACAGCAAGCATCACATGCTGTTCCACACTTTCCACCTGATGAAGTGTTGGGCAGCCAAAGTTGAGTGGCAAGAGAACCCATTGGCAGACAGTTGTCAGCAAGATGAGGCCTTTGTTGGTGTTCTTTCACGCTACTCAAGGCGTGTCTCGCCAAAGGCGACCATTGAAAGAACTTTGGACGTCTACTTCACTAGTTTAAAGAAGCACCTGCGGGGAGAGGAGTGAAAAGGCTTGGATGTTGGTTCCATGCATTATACGTTATGATATCCATAATATCGATAGATATAACCCGGAGAAAATCAAGTGGAGCATGTATTACGTATCTGGGCTGAGTATTGAACAAAAAATTGACTATTAATTTTGCGGAGCATGTATTCTTCAAAAAGTTAACTTTTTGAAGGTGGTGTGAGAATTCTAGCACTTTTGGTTGAGCTGGTAAATATAGGATGTATTTTCCTACAACCTTGATCAACTCATGAAAATTCCCAATCACTCGCCGGTTATTGGGGAACTCCGGTCGCTCCGGTCGTGCATGGAACTCGCGGAGCGGTCGCTCCTCGCTCCTTGAGATCGATCCCGAGATCAAACGATGTCCGGCGGCACGATCCCGAGATGGATGCCCCTGATCACCCAAGATTTTACTTAACCAACATATGCCAACATCTTGCGTCTTTGTTATAAAATACCTCTTCTATCCTCTTTAGTGATAGGACATGATAGGAATCTCATAGAATCTCACGTTGTTTCAGGCATTCAAACCATCCTGAAGACGCCTGAAACAACCACACCCGCCCGATCCGTCACCCGGAAGGCCTGGAGGACCTGCATCACCTTTGGAGCAGGTTCCTGTGGCTTCGCTCCGCGTTCGGCGCCGAACTGCGTGAAACGACTCCACCGTGTAACTCCAGCGTGTGGCTTGAGGCTTTTGGCTTCTAAAGATCAATGTAGGCTAACTCACGAGTTGCAAAGCAGGTGAAGTATGTGGCAGCTAAGTGATGATTCAATTTTTGATTTGTGACGACGACTCCCTATTTGCATGTTCCTTCAAAGATCGAGCATCTCAGGGATATGGTTGTTATCGTTGCTATCTATGTAGGCACTCTGTAATTGGGAGTGCCTAGAGCATCCACCAAACTAGGGAAGCCAACAGTGCAGAAGTTCATCATCCAAAGAGCAGAAGTCCATCATCTGCCCAAACTACTCCGAGGTGACTAAATTCTGTCTGCTTGAGGCAGAAAGGTCCGCCTTGTGGATCCCCTGCTTAGGGTTTAAGCATGTTTAAGCTATACATTTGGCAGCAAATTCATGAGCGAAGAGGGATCAAGGGATGTCAAGGTTATAGGAGCTTATACTGGAGCTTATAGTCAAACCTAAGGACGATCCAGGAAAACTCCAGACGAAAACAGGCACATCGATCAGTGTGTTCAGTGTCTCGAGGCCGAGATCACAGTGACGAGAGGAGGCTAAACCATAGTATGCATACCAACAAGCATATATACATAATATCTATATATATGCCATATACATATATGGCATCATATGGTAAAAAAAGTGTGTTGCATATATTGGACGATCAAAATATCTATCTGCCCAACGAGTGTGGAAGCAAAACACGTTTCCATTGGGGACTCACCTTTTGAGTGAAAATCATGTGTGCTGTGTGGATACGGGCGAAATCATGTGAGTCTTGGCCCTTACAGGAGAAACTTCATCATCCGGGCCATCCGGTTTTCTTGAAAACTGTCATGGACTCTTGGACAGGCCTGGCGGCCAAGCCGAGGATGTGGATGATGATGATGATGATGATGATGATGGTGGTGATGGTGGTGGTGGTGATGGCGGTGGTGGCGGCTCTACCATGTTCTTCACATATTTCGCATTTGCATGGGAATGTCCTTCAATGTCCTTGACTGTTTCACAAAGTTTTATATGATGATTCGATTGTTCTGCCATGTTCTGCCACAAACTAACCGGGTGGTGATCATTATATATCATTATATGATCCTGTTGCAGACGAGTGTCCTTAGCCCCCAACTCCTACACACCAGGACCACAACCGTTCGCCACCACATCCCCTTCGCCATCTTCTTGTCTCAGATCCCGACGTCCGGAAGCTGTACCCGAAATGAATGTTGTCAGTCTATAGCACATGTCCACATCAAGTCTAAACTTCACGACAGGTGAACGGTGAACCCCCCCCCCCCAACAAATCCAGCTCCCATTTCTTTCAAACCTGGAG
>CAXAMN010003202.1:278908-299073 GCA_963970005.1 Durusdinium trenchii
GTCCGAGTGGCTCTTTCTTTTCCACGGCCATGGCCACGGCGGGGGGGGTCCGCTTCGCTCATGGCATTGAACCGGCGGTGCCTTTTGGTTGTTTGCAAATGTTGCAAAAAGCCGACACGCCAACTTGCAACTTCTTCTTCGCCAGTGCTTCCACAAATCGAATTCATTTTGGCCTCCGATGCCTGGTGAAATGAAGCAGCCCAGCAACTGGTGCAAACAAAACTAGGGGTTCATGATCCTACCGTCACTGCGATCATGTATGATCCAACATACGGAGGGTCAGCTCAAGTGGAACGATCACTTGCAATGCATCTGCTCTGTTGCGAGCCCACGCGGCCCAGCTGTTTAGACCAGGACACAAAGCTCTATCCACTCAGAAACGCCTTTGAAGCGAAAAGGAGGGTAGCTATTTCGAAACTGATCCCCCGTTCTTCACTGATACCACCCGATCAAGCCCGTTGTTTGGCCTGTGATCTTCTTCAGGCCATACGCCATGGCGGCCTGATGTTCTCTTGATGTTCTTCACAGTGATGCCTCCCTTGAGAAAACTCAGAAACTGAAGTAGTATCAGAAGGACCGGTTGGGGGTGCAAATGTTCAGCAAATGATGTCCTCAGCAAATACCGGACACCTAAATCAAGCAAACAGGAAACCCTGTTGATCATCTTGCTTTGCTCTCTTTCCAGCAACTGGCTTCAACCATGAAGTTGGAGTGGATTTGTCTTGGTCACGCTTTGACCATCTGTGTGGCTCTAAACTTTGCTTCCTGGTTTGTGTCTTTGATCCCGCACGAAGCTGCAGGTCAACATGATCCTGGCTTCTCCCTCCCGTACCGGGCGAACACCTGCAGGTTGTGGAGGTTTCATGGTTTCATTCATATCCGAATTCATCCCAGATCAAGGGCCCCTCTGTTCTCAAGTTCCAAATGCTCTGTTCTCGATCTTAACATCTTCGGTCTCTTCCCTTTCACCCGTTTAGGCACTGACTTTGCCGGTGGAACAGTGAGAACGTTCAACTTTCTCCGTCCGTCTCCCAACACCACTCCTGAAAAGGCACACACATTGACCAACGGAAAATGGATGGATTTTCCACCTTCCTTCACAACGGACCACCGGTCTTTTTTCGGGAAGAACCTCCATCGAGTTCACCTCGACACACCACCCATCCCGTCACAGTCATCGGTCGCGGCCGTTTCTCCACGGTCATAGCGCGTCCACGCGCCGCGGGGCACCGGTTTCGGTCGATGCGGTAGTTGGGTACGGGCGATTCGGTGGGACGCTTCGGTGGCTTGTCTTTCGGAAGTCACACTGAGGCACCAAGTCGTCTAGAGCGTTCAAAGGCCCATGTCAGACTGTGTCAAAAGGGGATGAAGGAAGAAAACCATTTGTCGGGCATGCCGTATGCCTGGAACATCGGATCTGGATATCCTTCCATGCACAAAACTCGATGCGGTGCTGTTGGGCTTCTACGGTGATGGGGCCCTGGTGGCCTGCATCGGCTTGCTGCGTCGCGAGTTTCTGGCGATCGAGTCGCAAGTTCCACTCCCGGGTGCCTGGGAAGATGCTTTTAGAACACCGAAAACACCATCGAAATGAATGCCCTAAGCTTCCAACCACCATTCATTTAATAGGCTTTACCGAATCAACTAAGGGTTTTACACTACAAAGACCAGGTCGTTCCCATTATTCTTTTTTGTCGAACGGAAGTCTAGGGAATGATCAAAGAGGACCTTGGATCTGTTCCAAGTGATTTCAAAACCCAAAGACGAACCCAAGAATCTTCTTCACCTTGGCTTCTTGTGTCTGCACGTTTCTACCTTGGCATCGCTGACCCGCCTGACGGCCAGACTGCCTGTCCATCTCACCGTCTGTTGGGCACCCGGGGTTCCCTGATGCGGAAGAGCTCAGGCTGAAGCTTTTGCACCTCGCCGTTGCCGCCGTTTCACCGCTTCCGGTTTGCTTCCCGACCCGATCGGTGTGTGAAACGCCGCGCGACGCGGGAACGCACCCGATGGACCGATGCTGGCGAAGCACGAGGGGAAAAAAGAGAGGCCGAGGGACGTGAGCTTACTAGGGTCTTTGGAAAACGAGGTCTCTCTTCCATCAAAAAAAATCCCAGCGATTTTACCTCCCAAACCAGACCGGAAACCATGCCTCAAACTGCCTCAAACCTCCCAGAAAGAGTCAGCTCAGACCTGGTTCGCGCGGCTCTTCAGCCGCGGGGTGGCTCCACGGCCAGTCTCAGTGTCCGGTTTCATCCGGGTCTCGGACACCCTGAAGGCCATCGCTGACCCAAGCTGCTTCCATCTTCACCAGATCCTGTCGACCCGGTGACCGCCCGAAGGCTGACGCCCGACCAAAGAGAAACGCGAGAAAAAAGACGTGGCTTTTTTCTCAAACGTTTTAGCGAACACCACTAGTCTAAGTAGAACCTAAACACAACTTGTCGAAGGACAATCGTCTTGTCGACTGGGTCCCCTTTTGAGGTTCTTTGTTTACCTTACAGATAGATGCGCTGAGAATGGGACCTTCCTATCCAGTGATTTTGGGCGCTCGAAAGAAAGGGACACAGCCTTCTAGGTCGCTCTCCCCGGGATCAATCCTCCAGAATTCCAGACGGGATGCCGTTCCGGAACGGAGGGTGCTGGTAACGGAGGGTGCCCCGAACGTCACATCCACAGCCACGACGGATGGGACGAACCAAACAAGGCCCTGGCTTGAGTTGCTTTCCATCGGCCAAAAGAAGAACTTTTTGCAAAAAAAAGAAGTCTGGCAGAAAAAGCACTTGCTGAAACTCGGATGATTTGGACCCATTTGGGGGGCCGAAGGTCAGGCGCGAGGTCCAAGCGCGAGGTACTCTGCCACTTCTCCTCCCAGCGTCCTGCTCAGAGGTCTCCCGGAGGGCTCGCAAAGGCCCTTGGATCACGAGGGAGCCTCGGGAGTGCCCAAACGACCTGGAGACCTGGAAACCGGGCGTCTCTCGACCCATGCGTGGGGTCTTAAGAAAGAACACAGGGATACTTCACTGCTTCATGGTTTTCCCACTCCGAAACGCCCCGAAGCTGTGCTCCCCGCCGCAGGGCAGGCGCGCCCGGTATTTGGTGCGGCCTCCGATGACCTCCTGCGCGGAGCGGCACGGAGCGGAAAAGCGAGCCTCGACGGGGGAAACGAAGGAAAGCCTTCATAAGAAGCAAGCTAAAGCTCTTAGATGAGTGTGTGGCAAAAGGACTGAAGTCTTGAAGGAAGTGGCGAACCAAGCCCTTCATGCCCTTTGTTTTCCCTACTGCTTCGACAGACCGGCAAGTGGGACAAGTCCACATGGGCAGCAGCCATTCGTGGGTGAACTGTCCAGCTGATTGAGCTTGATGAATGTCCATTTTGTGGAAGTACACTGCTTCGCCGGTTGGCGCTGACACCAAAATGGTTTCGTAAGCTTCACTGCCGTTGAAGAAGTGTATACCTAGATCTTCCAACTGTGCAACATTTATACATTTTAGTTGATTTAATGGATGAAAAGGCAGAAACTCTGCACAGTTGGAAGATCCAGGTATAACTGGTTGCTTAAGCTTCAGCGGCGAGGCAACCAGCTTAAGCTGGTTTCTCTCAGGGATTGTGGCGATGTGAAGAGAAATACCGCTATTTCTTAAATCCTTGGCAACCGTTCTTCTCTATTTGGACTCCGAGTTCACCATCCATCAGCGTTTGATGCCTGCAAAGCGCATGAGAGATGATGGAGATCGCCGTCTCATTTTCCCGTTGGACTTCCCGTTGGCTCCGTGCACCGTTTCTGCCACTCTATCGGTGGACACACCAATACGACTTGAAGGGTTTGTTTCCGTGACTAGGGCACCAATGACTTCGAAAACAGCGAGGGCGACGACTTCGAGTGTTTTGATGCCTACTTCGTTGCACAGACGCACCCAGTTGGTCAAAGAGTTGCATCTTCGCTGGTTCACGTCAGGTCCTTGCCCCTTCCACCCTTCGGAGATCTGGCCACGTCCCAATCGACCACCCCCGGGAACAACGCGCTCTGGCAGCGCCTCATGGATCTTGGCACCAGCGACGCTACCTCCTGTGGACGCGCTCCAGTGGAGAGGGGACACATCGGTGGGTCGGGCAGTGGCCGGGAACAGCGGTGCCGTTTCACCTCAAGAGGTGAAAACCGCTCTGTGGCAAAGTCCGTCAGATCAGTGGGAAGGAACAGCTAATTGGTCACCGCATCTGTCCACTGGGGAGAGCTGAATGGAGGTCCTTTTGCCGCAAAACCCAGGACTCCTGGTGGACACCTCACAGGACTCCTTTCAGAGGCCCTTGCTTATCTAAGTGACGCTGTTACCTTCGAAAACATCAAAACGCTATTGGGTTGCATTAGGTTGGAGGCCATCGCTACTAGTAACAAAGGGCATCGCTACTAGGAGCAAGAAGCTACTAGTAGCTCCTGGCATTACTACTAGCAGCAAGAAGCTACTAGGTTGGAGGCCATCGCCATCACTTCCCCTGGAGCTGTTGTCCTCGCCTCCAGCCGAGCGCCTCAGTTGGGGTTGGGATACAAAAAGGAGAAGAAATGACAAGTGTTCAGTGTTCACCTATGTTTGATCAATTATGGCGTTGCAGTCACCAATCACCAACATCACCAACATCACAATTCGTCCCACCCACATAGGCGTTTTCCAAAGAGCATGAGGGTAACCTGCTTTGACATTTTTGGATTGACCAGTGCTCAAATAGAACAACTAACCCTTCAGACTTCCGTTCTGTGACGTTCGCTTTGCGCTGTTTCTTGTTCTGCCCTCAGTGAGATCGTGTGCTTCGGCTTAGAGTCGTGGACTTTTGCACAAACGAAGTGGCAGAAAACAGTTCTGAAACGAATGTCGTGGTGTGCAGGGCAGCGCTGCTTTGGTGGTTTTGGTTGATGCTTTTGTATAGAGGTCGATCCGCCAACTGTTCTTTGCGAATGCGGGACGCTTCACTCCACGTCCTGGGCACCGCGGCGCTTCTTCGGGCTTCTCGGCGTCCCTGGAGGAAAAGGACGTCCGGGCTGTTGGGGAAGTTCGGCGGGGTTCGGAGGCTTTCGGGCAAGAAAACCCTTGTTGAAATTAGGTGGTGGAACAGCTGGTTCCAAAAGGTTTTCCTTCGCATGTCGGACCTCCAGCGGGCAGCTTTTGGGTTGGTTCCTCTTCCTTGGGAGAGAATCACAACATCTCATCCCAAGCCTACCGGTGCCATTGGTCTTCGTTCACCTTTGTTTTGCAGAACTTCAGCCTCACCGGTGCCATTGGGCACGGGCCTACTGGCTTATCCAAGGTGGGTTCAACCAGGTCAGGTGGTTCAATGCTACGAAGGGGTTCTCACAACTTGACCCTTCCCCATTCTCAGCAGCTCCCGGGCGCCGGGCGCAACCCCCTTCCGCCTGTCGTCCTTGTCTCGATCCTTTTCTCTATCCTTAGAGCACTGTCGTGTGCTGCGAACCCGTAGCAGCTGGCCGCGTAGCAGCGAAATGAAGGATCAGCTGTGCGGCATCTTCTTCCGAAAGCTCTCTACACACGGCAGTTCCCTCTTGTGAGGCCTTGGCAACCCCCCAGTTCCCTGTCCCAAACCTGCTGGTGCCCGTGTGGAACCCTGGACTCTTGGATTTTGCTTTTTTAAATGCATGATTGATAGGTGGGCCCGCTTTTGGTTGCCGCCGGGCAAAACGAGGCATGGTAGACTAGACCCATGGACCATTCACCATTTCTTCCCTTTGGGCTGGGGTTCGGAGCGAGGTGCTAACATGTTGCTGTCTTCGTTTGAACCGCTTCGAACGTCGTTCGGAAACCACCATCGCTGTCGTCGTTCTGGGTTCTGGATGGAATGTTTGCGATGCCTTTGCAGTTTTCTTGATGTTTCAGATGGGAAATTCACCAGAACCCAGTGACTTTGCCTGTAACCCTCCCAAAAAGGCCCGCTACACATTAAGCTGACAAGATATCCAGGAGGCAGTATCACTGTGGTACCGCTCTGTCTGCGTGATCCAAGTCTCTTTATCTCTATCATCATCACGTCGGTCACGCCTCTCCTCCTGGCGCGTGTATTTTCTCGGGGCGAGGTCAGCTGGGTGCACAAAGCACGAAAAGGAGAACAAGTGCGTGGCTAAATCCCACAAACATTAATGTTTGCAAAGCAGTGGTCAAGGATTCTTCAGTTCAAGCGGAGGTCTACGGAATTCGAACGAACTCACACGCGTCCCTGGTGTTTGATTTCTATTTGGTGCGTCTCATGTAGGATTCGTTCATGGTCCGTCAGCTATTTCCAGTGTCACCGCACGCAAATTTTGCACAGCCTGGTGGTCAAGAGCCCTTGGATGGCAGTTAGAGGTCTTAAACATGGAAATCATACCTGGACCTTCAAAGGGGTGTCCTGTCTGGAGGTAGGTCGTGGGCTGGGGCTTCCATTGGCGACCCCGACATGAAGGTACTGGCAGGTTTGTCAAATAGCATCTTTCAATGGCCACCCGGTTGCGCAACCGTTGAACAAACGTTGCCCCACCTTGACCCGTCTCTGTGTCCTTCCCTCTCTTCCGCGAACAGAATTTGGACCTTCTCTTGGAGCTGGGATCCGGCTTCCAAACAGGTCAAGAGCTTCTAGAGGATTCTGCCAAGCCTGGCTGACCTTCACAATCCGCGACCAACCTCCGCGTTTCCTTCTTCCGCTTTTTCTCGTCCGCGGTGGCTGCGAACGACGGAGGAGGCGTCGCGTCGGCGTCCTTCCAAGATCTCTCCTCTCGTCGTGGGCTGCGACGAGGGCTCCTGGCGATGGCTAGGCGCCCGGCTGGTGGGTTTTCCCCTTCGCCGGGCTGCATGCTGTGGTCGGAAGGGACGAAGTCAACAAATATCTTTGGCTGGAAGACTGATGAGTGGAATTTCTGCCAAAGCAGATTCTGGCTGTACATGGCTGTAAGAGCTACTTTGCTTGCAGTTCATTTCTACTAAACCAAGAAGAAACTCGAGTAGATCTCAACCAGTCTCGCTCAACCAGTCTGGTCGTTGGCATTTCAGGTTCGAGGCTGGTGGGGCGAAACCCCTACAATCCCCAGGTGTGCCGCGACGAAAGCGAACTCTCCAACGATGGGGGTTTCCCGAAGCCTATGAGTCGGGAGGCAGGGACTCCCAGGAAGCTGGAGAAAAAGTGAAGGGTCGATGTTGGCTGTTGGGATGTTGACTATTGGCTGCAAAGGACATCTTCAGACCCCTGCCGTGGCACCCATCACAGGCTGCCTTTGCCCTACAATGAGCTAAACACATCTTGAACACCTGGCCGAAAGGCAGTGGCCGAAACAAGTACCAAAAGGTTCCGCTCCTCATACCATGCCATCCTCCAACCAATTCGATCTCACTGGTATCACCGAATTCCCAGCAGCACAATGGAAGTATTCCATGAGCATTTCAAGAGAGGGATGAGTTAATTCACCCATTTGGGTCCAATCACATCGCCTGTCCCGCCATTTGGACTTCGCTTCTAGGTGGGAGGCCATCGCTCTTCTTTCGGTTGCCGGACGTCACCGCGCCACCGAACGGCCGGACGGCCCGATCTCCCCGTCTCCTGTCGCGCTCCCGGCGCTCGCGGCTGTCCCGCCGCCGCTCGCGGCTGTCTCGCCGACGGTCGCGGCTATCACGGCGGTCCTCGGAGAAGCCAGGTGGTCGGCCGACGGGTCGCTCAGGGTCGGATGTGCATCGGCTCCACCAGAGATGAAAGCGAATGTGTTTCCTTTGGTCTTTTCTCCATTTCATCTCCATCGAAAAGAAGGAACGAACATTTGTGGTCCAGTGGTGAATACACAGACCATCCAATTTCAACTCGTGAGAGAAGCCATTTGGACCACACAGACCATTCCAAAGACGTGGAACTGTGGTCTTGATGTCTTTGAGGTGGCGCCTTTGCCTCAAAAATGGAGGCACACCCACCAAACCACCGAGAATTGCACAAAACATCAGGAGAAGGTGGGATTTGCATTGGGTTCTACTGCTTTCAGACTTAGAAGTAGAATTCATGGCGGACAGTGAGCAAAGAAAGTGATGTAACTCCCCACTTCTTACTGCTTCAAGGAAACCACAGGTGGGAAGTCGGTTCCTTTTTCTCATCTCTGGCGGTGGAGGAAGCCTCGCTACAAATCCTGGTTGGAAGCCTCTCTGGCCCAGGCTGGCGAAGGCAGTTCCGACGGGTCACCCGACAGTTTCATTCGACCAGCAGAAACCATTTCGGAGGGTTTTGGGAGGTCTATAAACCACCCAAACTGGGTGGTGCTGGTATGGGTTTATTCTTGTTTTTATGAGACAAGACATGATACCAAGCATAGAGACGCTCAGTTTGCACCGCCTAAAGACCAGTAAACTCAGGTTGCCTGCGACAAACGTCGAATGTCTGCGTTGAGAGCTGAACGAAGGTGGTTGACCTCAACTTTTCATGCTTCAACCCTGAGACTGACTGCTTCGGTGCTTCGTCTGGGTGCGCGGGCGGAACGGAAGGAGTCGCGGTACCTGGAAGGAGAAGGAGTCGCCGAATTTCGAAGAGGCTGAGCCTCTGGAGCTGAAAGATCGGACTAAACCGGAACGATCGGTAAACTGGTCCGATCTGCTCCTCGCCGAGTGGGTGGTGGGTCAAAGGTGTTCAGTCTGTGCGAGGTGGGGGTGCCTGCAATCCTCTCCTCCTTCCGTTTTGGGAACGGCGAGCCGAGCCTTCAGAACAAGGGCGATGCCCGAAAGGGAATTGAGGGCTCCACACTTGGTGATCCATGGAAGACATAGGGACTTCCTTTAAAACAAAGCCCATGGATTCATCGCACCACCTGAAAAAAATTGTTTTGTATGACCCCATGGATTCCATCATGACTTTCTCCTTACCTTTCTCCTTTCAACTTTCAAGTCATGTTTCCAGAAGATTCGATTGAACACACTAGTAGCTTCCCTGGTTTTTCCGCCGGATCTTCGTTCTTCGAACACATCCCCCCAACGCCGTCCATCCTCGTCCCAAATTCTGGACTCGGAAGCCCCCCCACTTTTTCACGCAGAACCCAAACCTGTCATTCCCCAAAAAAGAGGCCAACAGGCAGACGTCTCAGGTCTAAACCAAACATATCATCCCGGCCATACCTCTTCCGGTTCTTCTGCGCTGGTAGGGAGGGCACCGATCCCGATCTCGGTCCCTCCGGTCCATGGCCTGGGAACCGGTGCGCGTCCGATCGCTCGCGAGAGGTAAGCCCCCCCAAGAGCAAATGACTGCAGACCATGTAACCCAGTTTATATGTGACATCTGCCCGGAGTATGTAGATTTTTTGGTATATACACATACAATATGACGTCCCTGTCGACGAGAAAACACACGCACACAATGAGACTCTTCCCCAGCGAAGCTTCGACTGGTCTGATGGCTTCGCAATTGGAATTCAGCCTGGTGACCAAGGGAGGAATTGTTTCCTTTGGAGCAAGGGCGGTATTTACACTCCCGAAAACTCACATGGACCCGGGAGCGAATGGCACCTGGAAGGGCTGTTTTCTTTGCACGCTGCACCAGTGCTTTTCAGGGTCCATGTCTTTATTTTCCACGGGGTACTCCTTGTACCTCACCATCGCCCCTTGTAGCGATCACTCCCTTTTCGCAAAAAAGGCGGTCGTGGCTCGTGGTCCGCGAATAAAAACACACCAAAACCTCGGCAGGTTCCGCCGAGGTGCAAACACCACGGCGGTCCACAAAGCTCCGATCCGAGACTCACCCCCTTCGGGGGAGGTCTCCCGGATCACGAGCTCCAAAACGGGTGATCCTAACGGGCCCTTGTGCGGATTCCAGCAACATGCTTCATGCTTCAAGGAAAAACACGTTGGGAGATCTTTTTCAGGGAAGAACCTCACAAAACGTCAGCTTCGTGAAGTCACTGCAGTCGCAAAAAACCGCAGTCAGAGCAGTGGAGACGCTACCGGTATTGGGTGGAGACGCTTCTCGTCTCGGTATGGCGACGTGCACCATCTGGATGTGTCTCAACAGCCGTTTAGATGCTTTCGATCTGAGATGTCTCAACAGCCGTTTTCATGTCTCTCAGCTGCGGCGTTTTTGAGATGTGGACTCGGGTTTCTGATGGTCGACTTGAAGGATGCCGTGACACACCCAATGTATTCCTACAGGTATTTTTGTTGGAAAAATCTGGGATTTGCAAGGACCCATGCCCTGAATTGTAGATACCATTGACCTCCAGCAATTACCAGAAGACTCCCGGTACTCTCCCATTTCATGCCATCGATCGCCTTTGCTTCTCGATCGCCTCGTCTCTGGGCGTTGGCTCGCCTCTCCGTCGTCCTAGGCGTCTTGCATCGTCCGTCCCGTGGGTGAATAGGCCGTCTCAGGCATCTTGTTCTCCTCCTTTTCTCGTGTATTTGGAGCGGCCAAAGCCATTCCTGCAGCGTGGTGGATCATTGTGGCCATTCCAACCTCCTCCCGTTCTTCGACGTGAACAGAGCTTGGTGAGATGCTTCCATTGGTGGGTGGTATATGTTCTTTGCGGAGGCTTCTGTCAGCGAAAGAAAGGGGTCCTACCGTCCCGTTCTGCGTCAGTGGATTCGGCGTCGGCATCGCGACCGAATCGACCCGCCCCCACCTCCCAAGATGGTGATCACGGCTCCAGCCAGCTGGCTGGGCGAGAGCTGGTCAGTGCGCAGCAGCAGGGCATCCAGGAGAATCACCAAGAACCTACGGTGAAATGGTCCGGTTTTCGAGCTTCACGGGGAGGAAGGAGAGGTGGGACATGTGTGTGTGTGCCCCTTGTAGTCACAGGGATTCTTTTGAATTGTTTTGTTTTGTTTCAAGCAGGGGGACATGGCGTGCGTTCAGGGACCATGTCCAACGAAGCTACCTGACGCACGGGATATAAGAGCTGATCACTCTCACGTACCTGCAATTTTCCACTGCCTTTCAACTTTTAAGCTTTCCGTCATTCACTCTGCAGATGTGCACGTACGACGTCACCCTGTCGCTCCGATCTCGACTTGCGCTTTGGGCCACCTTTCCTTTTGAAGACCTCCAGGATCCAGGGGTTCGTACATGTACTCTTAGCAAATGGAACCCTAGGCCGGCGTGTGGCACCGCTGTCAAGTCAGTACGCATATCCATAAGTGTGTGGCTTGTTGGGGCGGTTGGGCTCTGACTTTCTTTCGGACTCTTTCAATGGGATCTGGCACGATTGGATTACGCTGTGAACAAAAATCACCCAAGATCGCTGCAAACAAACAGTTCCAAGAGGAAAGACCATGCATCTACATACATTTTGATACAAGCAACGCCAAGTCTGCACATGCAGCAAGTGGATCGAAGATTCTCCTCTATCCAGTTGTCATCCGAAACACCAGCTGCGAATGTGTTTCACGTGCACCTGAGAATTCCCGGACCCTTTCTACATCTTGCCATGGGGTTTCTCGGACTCTTTCGCACTGGCTTCGAATTTGTTGAGCGGAAGGTTTCGAAGCGTCCCCGCAGCGTCTTCCGCATGGAAAAAAACATGCTTTTCCCTTCTGAATCCCCCCACACGCTCGTCAGTCCTGAGTCCTGCGAAAAAAAGAACGACCCCACCTGTTGGCATTCACCAGGATCAGCATGCTGGTGGCGCTAATGAGGCTTTGACACCAAATGTTCGTGTAGCTAATCCCCACCTGATCAGGTTAGCCCGGGGCCATTCGCGCGTCAGCCGTTTGGGGGTTTGGGGCTCCGCCGGCGGTGCCATCGATCCTTCGATCCTTCACGGTCGAACGGTCTCCCCGGTCGTTTCGAACGGTTTTTTGGGCGGTCGGACCGAAACTCTGTGGTGGGTTTGGGTGGGGCCTAAACGAATCCCGATCGGTTTGGGGAGGAAAGCGTCTGCTTGCATCCGATGGATGGCACGGAGGTCACCACCTGCCACGGCCGATGTCTGCAAAAGCCATGCAACGGAGACCTGTTGGGTTCGGTGCTGGTACAGGTGCTGCAAGAAAAATTAGCTTTCTTTGGACAAGTTCTCCACTCGACGTGCGAGCGAAAAACGCGAGAACAGCGGAGAACATTCCCGCTCTCTCGCTGTGCCGAGAAATCCGATGCCGAAGTCGTGCTTTTCCAAACGCCCCCTTGTCCCAGCAGCAAGGCAGACCTGATTGTCATCCATTGTCCCATTTCATCCCATTTCGCAAACGGGATGAACTTTGTGGTCGAACATCTTTGTTTTTTGGAGGCTATAGGCCCTCTTGTGGCCTCAACGGTTCCCATTCTCGGCTGAAAGCGCCAAGAAGCTGCGACCACACAGCTGATGACCATCAAATTCGTCTCCCTCTGTGTCAGGGACATCAGCGCGGCTGGGGCCGAGTGGACCTCTCCTGACCACGTCTCGGACGGAACGCCCTCCGCCGGAGGTGTCGGAACAAGACTAGAAACAAGGGCATCGCTACTAGTAACAAGTGCCTTCCTACGAACGGGGCTCCTGGCCTTACTACGAACGGAGCAAGAGAACGCGAACCGAACGGAGCAAGACGGGCATCGCCATTCCCCAACTCAAAAAGGTCGGTTCCGATGTGGGCGCGGAGAAGCACAAGGCATCGATTGGTCGGAATCTTTCCACTTCGGAAAAAAAAGGGAGCTCCCAGGGCAACTAGTAGCGTCCTTGTTACTACTAGTAAGGCACTTGTTACTAGTAGCGATGCACTTGTTCCTAGTAGCTTCCTACCCTTCTTCTTTGGCTTTTGGAGGAAAAAGGTCGTGTTGGATGCTTCGTGGTTACTTCTTCAACTCCCAAAACTGGAACCTCCCTCTCCTGTGAAATAGGCCGTGACCAGCAGTGGCAGCAGCCCTAAGGCGTTGTTGATCAAGGAGCATCCACTCTTCGAGATGTCCACAGGATTCCTCAACCAATGGCGATGCCCCAAGAACTGACGACGGGTCTGCCGCTCGCTCGGACGGCGGGTTTCGCCAGGTGTAGAGCGGCGATCGAGATGGCGGAGTTCGTGGTCCGTGGAAGATGCCAAAAGTGGCCCTGAAGGTGCAAAATGGGTGGACCTTCTTTGTGCCAAATGGGTGGACCTTCTGGCGGCTTCGTGTTTGGGATGCATCCGCCACTCACGGAAAAGATCCCATCAAGCACCTCTGCACAAAAGGACACCAAGAAACTCAGCGGCATATAGGGGCATCATGATGATCATGCATAGCGATGCTATGTCAGATGGGAATTTGCTCGCAATCGAGACCTTCGGACGTTTTCTTCGGACCCCCCCAAGCTGAGACGGAAAGCCCACCAGACGTGACACACCCAACACTGAACAAATCGACGGGTCGGGCGGGCGATGCGCCCAACCGATTGACAGACACTCATCCTTTTTCAACCAGAGAAGACAACCAGGACCGACCCCGTTCGTCCGGTGGTTTTTCCACACCCCGTTGGCCTTGAAACCTCTTCCGTCCGAGGCTATTGTATAAAGACACCCCCGTAGAGGAAAGGGTCATGGAAGAGACCACGTGTTGCGACTGCTTTTCCTTGTGGAAGAGCGGTGTGGATGGCTGCCGTCAGGGACCTCAACCCCTCCCAGGTCTTTCTTTCCACCGAGTTCGCGAACGTGTCCGCCGCTTGGGTCCGGTGCCGCTTTGGCTCTGGTCCGCGGCCAGCATCTTCCGCTGCAGGAGCCGCGTGAGCACGGAGAAGCAGGTGTTCACGGCGATCCATCCGACACCCACCAGGTGCCGGAACTCCAGATCTTTCGTGTAGAGCAAGGCACCTGAGAGAGGAACTTGGAGCGTGGAGCAAGCTTTTGGAGTTAGCGAGCTCTGTCGACAGTGTGTTATTACTGGAGGGGGAGAAGAAACGGCATCTATATGGAAGTCTTGTGTTTCTCTTAAAGACACAAATGGAAGGATAGTATAGTCCTTTCACCTTCTGCTGGTCGATGAGTTGAGGGATGTGATCTTTTTGTGAATGTCCATCTTGTGGTTGATCCTTTTCCATTTTCACTCTTCTGTGCTCAGCCCGGTCCGTTGTGTCGCGACCCAAACCCGCTCAGCACTGCTGAGGCGCCTAGGACCATGATGAAGATTGAGAGGATCATCTGCCGGTTCACGTGAAGCACCGACGAGCGGTTCATCTCGGCCATCAACGCGAACATCGGCGACATGGCGCGGACCACGATGACCAAGGTCCTTGGCGACGGGTTGGAAGGCGCAGTGAATATTTGGTAGGAAAGGTCGTTTCCGACTTAAACCGGAACAAGAATGAATCACTGGAGAACCATCTCACATAAGGTTGGTCTTTTGAACGGAGTCCTTGTTAGCGGAAAGGCCTCACCGCAGAACACGAACACTGCGCTTGGCCCCAAACGGCGAAGTCGGTGGAACGGACGGTCGCCGTTCGGCGGTCGAACAAAAGACTTTAAGGCCTCCAACCGAGCCAAGCGATGGAACTACCAGGGGCCTTGGTTTGGGTGTGTCATAGAGTTAATAGCTCCTTTCAGGTGATTCAGGATGTCCATTCACTCAACTCCCTAAGGGGTCCTGGTCAAGGCTTGACCATCGGAACGATGCAGAACTTCTAAGGCGTGTCTTTTGCCCAGCTCTCACTGACCTTCGTCAGACCCACCTGACCAACTGCTCTTGGGCCCTTGATTCGAGGTGGCACTTGGCACTTGGCGCCAGGCGCTGCGAAGCACTGAGCTGTTTTGAACATCGAAGTATCCAAGCACAGGCCCACCCAACAGAGGTAGCCAGTGACCTGAACTAGGACCCGTCACCAGGGGTACCTATATATAGGATAGTCTAGTTCGGGTTGTTCAACCTCTGCTGGACTGCCAGACTGCCAGTGAGTTCACCATCCTTTCCAGAAACCAGTTCCATGTGGATCCATGGAGTTCATGGGGGTGCCGAACGGAGGCTTGTTGCGGTCGGTGCCCTGAGGTGGTGCGGTGCCCTATCACCACTCACGACCAATCCAAAGCATTCCTTTGAAACTGCACAAATCATCCCACCGGTCACGTGACCTTCTCCCTTTCACTGCACCGCCCTCACCACCGTGGCGCATGGTGCAGTGTTTCAAGGCCAGCCTTGGGAAGTTCACCCGTCCGGCAGGACGAAGGAGCTGCTCCACCGTGGGTCCACCGGGGCCAACGGTCCACCGTCCGAGGACCGGTCCAAAGCGACCTTCCAAAACCTCCTTCCCAGACGCTCCGTGAAAACCGTTCGACTGGTCCCGAAGCAAACCATAGGGATTGGTGAGAAGGTCCAGACCCTGGGTCCCAGTGCGGGTCCAAAACGGGGTGCGACCCCCATCCTTTAAACCAAATCCCGGGAGCCCTGTCTGGGTTCTACCTCCAAGGAACAAAACGGTCCAAGCAAATGAAGATCCACCCAACTTCGGGTTGTTGGGTTGCTGCCACGCTGCTGAATCTAGTCTGTCGCTTCTGTACGTCGCGCCGGCAGAAACCACATCCCTCTTGCGGAATGGGACAAGGACAGGCGGCTTTGGCGGTTCGATGGTTGGACCAATGCAGCTGGGTTTGTTGATGAGCTCAAGTTCCCCCGGAGCAGCGCCCAGCCCCCCCCCGGCGGCAACAGAAAGTCGTTCGCCCGGAGCGGAGCACGGTGCCGAGGGGCATGGAGGTCAACAACATTCCTGCGAAGCACGGTGCCACCAGGGACCAGCGTAGCGCATCGCGCAGGGAGCCCACGTGCAAGGTGGGCCAAGCAGCCACGAGGACCAAGACAGTGAAGGCCATCTGCAAAGCGGTCAACCTGCGCAGAAGACCGAAGCATCGCTCGTGTTCGAAGCCTTCGGCCGCCTTCGGTTTACGGGTCGTCAAGAGAATGCCAACGGTCGGCATTGACAGGAATGTGATGACAGGAATGGATGAGTTGGGTGGGCAGGATCGAAATCGAAGGTGTCTGAGCGCCTCATCCGGGTGGTGTTTTCTGGCAGAAACCCGGATCGAGTTGGCCAGTCCACCAATCCCACAAAACCAGGGGTCCACGGAGGGCCTCGGGGCCATGACAAAAAGACTCCTAGGACACCACAAATCCTAGGAATCCAGTTTTTCTGGTCAACAGCTTCTTCTTGGCGCAGTCACGTGCTTTCATAGGGGAAGACGGTGATGGCCAGCTTGTTGGTGACCTCGGTCGGAGAACAGCGCCCGCGCCCGGGCCCACGAAATCGGTGTTTGACCGGGGGTTCTTCCTCCATGAAGCTAGTGAACATCACTCTCAATGGTCGTCGTTGGTGACCCGAATTGAGGAATAGATCGTCGAACTGGACTTAGCCGGGTTCTTCCAGACCCCCCCCAAAGCCTCAAAAACAAAGCCTCTGATTCTTCGGTACACGTTGGAAACCGAACTACTAGTCTACGTTTGGGACGCTCCAGCAACATGTGCGAACCTCAAATCCACACTCCCCCACAACTTGCGGTTTTGCATGTCTGTTCCAAGGCCAGTAAAGAAGGCTGTCAGAATTGGTTTCAGAAAAGGCCCACTGTCTTCTATGAGTTTCAGCGCATGTTTTTGGAGGGGTGTCCCTCCAGGACCTGCAGAGTGGAGGACAAATCTCTTCCAAACCCTGTGGTTTGCGCTGTTTCTTGGCCTCAAACTCCACCAACTGGATCGAACCGAACGCCATGCAAATCCGGATTTACGACCAAGTCACAATCATCGAGACCGAGCAGAATACAAAGCTGGACACGCTAAGCCTCGCTTTGCCCGGTCGACTGGTCAATCCGCCGATAGAAACACCAGAACAAGTGCATCGCTACTAGTAGCTAAGGGCATTACTACTAGTAGCAAGAAGCTACTTGCTAGCGATGCCCTTGCTACTACTAGCGATGCCGAGGGAGAACTGGCCAACACTAGGTCAGGACGAGCCGTGACCACTTGTGTCTTGCAGGCCATCTTAAACAATAAAGAGCCTCCTTCTACATCTTCCATGGATTGCATCAGTTGCACCTACCTGTTCAACCTTTCACCATGTCCCTTTTGGCCCGGTCCGGGGCACCGGTCCGGTTCTCCGGCGCTGGCCTTCGGGGCTCCGCCTCCTAAAAGCAAGGGCCAACCTACGGAGGGCCTCCAACCGAAGACTCTCATTCTTTACACCCAAAAGCCCTCCAGTTCCTTCTTCTGCGCCCAGGAATGACCTCCACGGGGAAAAAGCCACCCAATTAAACTTAATTTCAATACTAGTTTCTAATGGCTTCTTGTTACTACTAGTAAGGCACTTGTTACTAGTAGCGATGCACTTGTTACTACTAGCACTTGTTTAATGGCGCGTGTGTCTTGCCAGGATGCAGCGTCTCCACCGTCTCCAGCAGCGAGCCATTCTTCGACATGGCGCACGGCGCGCCGTGAGGCTTCGCTTCGGTGGACACCGGGCTCTTCGGTGGACGCTACTAGTCACTGTGAGAGCGCCACAAAGCTTGCGAGTCTGAGGGGTTTGGAGTGTGGGTGGGGTGAAGTGGCGAAGGGTTGATCGCCAGTGCGCATTCAGCAGGCTAGATGAGCTCTGGTCCTTCTGTTCGCATGTAGTGAACCCTAGAGGGTTACACCAATTCATGGGGTGAGTTTCGCCCTTCTCGTTCGATGTGGCCCACGGATGTTGCAAGTACGGATGTTGCACAACTCACACATCCATCCATTGCTTCGCCATCAAGCCAAACGCTAATGGTCCACAGGCGGTCAATTCGATTGGAGCAATGATACTAGTAGCAGACATATTGGGAAAATCAACTACTCGTGCATGATCTTAGAAACATCACAGCCCTGCTGGAGGGTCTACCCTCAGTATCCTAATCACCTTCGTGTGTGCACCTTCCGGCGCTCCAACAAAGAGTCTAAAAACGAATCTCAACGCCTGCAGTTCGACGCTTAGATGGACCAACCTGCGGGGATCCTGTGACATCATCACCCTCCAAAAGCCCGATAGACTCCAGTGTCGAAGGGATCAAGGAGAAGTTCTCCTCCTCTTTGCATCAAGTTCCAGATCTAGTGGCTTGAGTGGCACCACATCTGACCCTAAGTGGATTCTGACGACTCGTCGGGTGTCACCTTGACCTCAAGGATGAGGAAAAAGGGGTCCCTTTTTCCTCGTCTTCTTTTTTCATGTCTTCTCGATCGCATGGTGTTCTTGTTGTGAAACACTTTGACACTCACTCCCTTGAGTCCTCCTGGAAACGCTGTTGACCAGCAACCACCAGCGACCTGGACAGTATTCACCAACTCCGCCAGCTTACTCACTTGTTTCTACCAGTTCTTTTGCAGCAGTCATCTGGAAACACACCTAACTCATCGCCTAGTCATACTTCGTCGGAATCCGGTGAAAAACAAGAGAATTTTCCCAGATCGAATGAGTCCCCCTTGGCCGCTTGGCTCAACCCCAAACACTCGGCATCCTCCCCAAGTTCGGTCTTTTAGCTTCATCCAAAGGAACACATCGTTCGGGCTTTGTACCATCGAACCTCTGAAACCGCTCTACACTTTCGCTCCAAGGGCACGCCAATGGGGCGCCGGACCCGAAACGGTCACACCCAACCCCCGGTGACGCTTCCGCCGAGTTACGGAGATCGGGCCGCCCCACCGACACCGGACACGGCGGCCGTTTTTCCGCCGCAGGCGGTTGCTGTGAGCCCGGTTGGAGTGGTCGAACCGAAAGGTTTGGTGAAAGCAGGTGGTTGTTCTCCAAATGGAAAGAACTACCTTTTTGGAACTCTTTTCTTCATGTTTGATGATGGTCTATGGTGGTGCAGGGAAAACACTTCGGTGGCGAAGTCTCTGAAAAGATTGACTTCACATAAATATGCATAAATTAATAAACAATGTTGTGTAAATATAAGTTAAGTATATAGAACTCTGAACAAACATGCCAATGCCAACCTTCGTCGCATCTGTTACACACATAAGAGCGAACCAACACGCACACCCTGCTCAAAGCCGCGGGACTTTGAACAAACCTTTACTGTTTACCTCAAGTCTTTCGCCATCAAAAGGGTTGACTCCATTTTTTTCTGCAAACACAGCAGGAAAGGCTTCTGGTCACACGCATCGCTACACCGAACGGAGCGACGCTACATAAACGGCATCGCAACGGAACGCTACCGGGGCGATCGAACGTAGCGAGTTTCTGGCACGGCAAACACTGGAAATGAAGGATCCACATGGAGGACTAAAGAAACAGGACACGACGTCTTCACCTGAGAGGTTTCCCCAATCCCAAAACAGTTTCTTCCAGGTTCGGGGTAGGAACAAGTGCATCACTACTAGTAACAAGTGCCTTACTAGTAGTAACAAGTACCTTACTAGTAGTAACAAGAAGCTAGTAGAAACAATAAATCGAATTAAACTTGTAGGAACAAGTGCCTATGTAGTGTCCTAGTCCCTGTCAGAGATTTGAGAGGTGACCAAGGCAGATTCCCAATCCTTCCAAGGGTTGGCCTATGGTCGGACGCGAGCAAAAACCCTACTCCGCCGATCGATGTGCATCGATCCACAAACCAAAACGATTGGGTGGTGCTTTTGGATGCGGCGACCGTCGTGGTTTGTATGATATTCTCCCAGCCCTGAGGTTGGCAAGACTCGTCTTTTTGGTTCGCTCTGTCGACGAGTCCTGCTGCCGACTGGGAATTGCAAGACGTACGGCTTTGCAGGTGATCGGGAGGTGTACGGCTTGCGGCAAAAAGATGTCCATGGCCTCAAAACCTTTTTTGAGATGGACAAGTGTTATGATGTACCTTACAGCCTAACTCTGAAATCTCAAGGATTCATAAAAAAGCAAAAAAAAGGCAAAACCACACTCACAAAGGATGACCAGGAAATGCAAAAGAAATGCATAAAAAAAGCAAAAAAAGGCAGCTGGTCAAAAAGAGTGCATATCAAAAAGCAAAAAAAATGCAAAAGGAAGCCAGAAAAAAAGCAAAAAAAAAGCAAAAAAAAAGCAGAACAGCAGTTCAAAAAAAGCAAAAAAAATGCAAAAAAAATGCACATGCACAACCAAATTTCACACACCACCCTTTTTTGTGCGATTTTTTTGCATTTTTTTTGCATTTTTTGTGCGTTTTGTTTTGCATTCTTTTGTTTTTTTTGTGCGTTTTTTGTCGATTTTTTTGCGTTTTCTCAAGGAAACGCACAAAAAAATGCAAAAAAATCGCAAAAAACGCAAATACAAAGCAAAAAA
>CAXAMN010003202.1:304073-402218 GCA_963970005.1 Durusdinium trenchii
TTTTTTTTCATCAAATGAACTTGGCAAAACGAGTTCCACTGAGTTTCGGCCGGAGAATTGACCCCCAGGGGTTCCACCTTCCCCAGCAAAGCAGGACTGGTTCCATTCACGACCGTCCAAGAGATCGTTGAACTCACTTTCCAACTCCCATCCCAGACACTCCATGGGACTGCCAGCCAGGACTGCCGATCAGGCCAGACCCCTCATGGCCCACCCCTGGCCGTTTCTCGGCAGTCCTCACTGGCAGTCTCATGGAGTGTTTGGGCCATGGTGTGTCTCTGCCTTTTCTTCCTGCGACGTCGCCAGGGGCCATCCACCAGGAGCTTGCTCCCGGGGAAAGGAGCAAAGGTCCTCATCTTTTGTAAGGAGCAAACGATTCAGCGATGGGTCAAAGAAATGGATTTCACACATCCAAGAGAATTTTGCAAAAAAAGGAAGACTCCCAGCAGAGGTTCTTCAGAACCCGAACGTTCGGCTATCCTAGTTGGGTACCCCCAGGTGACGGGTCCTATGGTCCCGGTCACGGAACTCGCTACCTCTGTTGATCCATGAAGTCATCGATCCTCACGTTTCAGCACGCTTGTCGTACCAAGTGACGGCCGAACGAACCCAAGAACGAACGTCCCATGGGTCACCCAAAGGGTCAAGAACTTCAACGCAACTCATCGACATGTGTCGGAACCAAAAAGCCAAGCTTTTCAACGAGAAGAGGAACATTGAGAAACAACACGCCTGTCTTCTCTGACATGACGTATTCGTAACCAATTGGTTTCATACTCCGATTTGATTTCATTTAACTCGGTCTTTGACCCGCAACCACAGCACCACAGCACCCGCACTGAGGGGGACATGCCCCATGCAGGCGGATGGGGCGAGAAAAGGCCCGATCTTCGGACGAGCGAAACTTGTGTTCGAGCGAAGCGTGCGAAGCGGACTTCGCGCGGAGTGGTCCGGGCTCAGAATTTCAACGATGGAACGATGAACCCCAGGTATCGAATCGATTTCGTAGATCAGGTAAATATCCACCTTTTCTGAACACATCGTCTATTTACAAGCCACCATTCTATATAGGAATGTGATGGAGGCATCAGAGCAGTCAGGAACCAAAGGGGCGAGCCGAACGTCCCATTCAAGTATAGCAAGAGTGCCATTTGTCGCTGTTTCCTGTCACAGCCTTCCCAGTTTGGAAACAACACACCTCCTGTTTTTTTGACCGTCTTCTTGGACCTCTACTCGGGTCCGATCTTGAGACATCGGCCTGGGGTCTGCCCCCACCGGCCCAGTTGCGAGTGAAGACCGGAAGACCGGACGGTCGGCAGGACAACCAACCGACCGGACGGGCCCAGTGGATGGCCTGGTGGCCAGGCCCCCCCGACCGTTTTACGGGTAGGACACCCCCGGTTGGGGAGCACTCGAAAGCACAACCGGTCGAAGCATCCACGAATAAGTCCCTCCCATGTACCTAGTGACTCCAAAATTAGAGACGAGCATATCCAAAAAAGAGACGAGCTTTTGAGGATACGAACCCAAACAAGTAGCAAATACTCAACTGGCTGGAGGTTTCTTCGATTTCCCTAGAAGTCGGAGAGGAATGCTGTCCCAAAGCATCGAGGAATGCAGTCCAGCTCCAGCTCCGCCCGCGGCCGCCTGACACGCCTCCCCAGTCGCAAATGGACGCTCCTGGGTCGTCACCTCGTGCCCCGGGTCCGTCGTTTGCTCAGTACTTCTGGCGACCGGACTGACGTGAGTGGGGTATCAAGGTGACTTTCACCCGACCCAGGAGCAAACACCCCCCCCCTTTGGCGCGAGCGAAGACAATCAGTGACAGGCGCGAACACCCACATGGTGCGAAACAGTTTCAACATCAGCGCCCTGGGGGAGGCCAAAAAGAAACGACTATCCCCGCAGCAGGAGCCGTCAGAAATGAATTACTTCGAACAGTCATGGCTCTTGCGATGTCTTCGCAGGAGCGTAGGAAGCTGCTGCAGGCTCCTCCTTTGGTTGTGAGTCAGGCATCGCCAATGCCATGCCTGCAGCGGAACCCGCAGCTGAGCGAGCGAGTGGGGACCCCGGGTCGATTTGGGAGGGGTCTCTTCCGGACATCCAAAGCGATACCATCGTGCGCCTGGGACCTGCGATGATGATTCTTTGCACTCTGATTCTTGCCATCCAAAAAACAAGAAGCACAGAACCAACCATTTTCCAAACAGAAACAAAAGGGCAAAAGCACTTCAAGTGTCTAGGTGGCTTGTGCTCAGAACAATCTCCCATGGGTGAGATGCGATGCTACACTGATACTCAACTGAGGCAAAACCCCCCAAAGAACACATCGAACAAGAAAGCACACCCAGGAGTCACAACGGGGTTTCGTGTGGCTCGTCCCATCCAGGGGCTGTGGGAGTAGCTGGGCACCCCGAACCTCCATGGAGTCCGCACCCCGTCGAACGTGACCGCTGGACGTTTTTTCCTTTTCCACGTTCATGACTGTAAACATGGGTCGTGCTGGAGGCCTCGTCAAGATCTTGAAACGAACAAGATCTGATCCCTTGTGATGCGGTTCAGACCAGTTCCAAAAAGCCATCGACTCGACAAATCCCCAAGATCCATTCTCTTTCGCACTAGGGCAGCCTCTATATGGCTCTCGATTTAGAACCAGAAACAGTTTAATCAGCGGGGAAGATGACACATGCAAATTGCCGCCACTTTAGACTCTTGAGCTCACCATCGTATATGCAAAAACACATTAAAACATCTAGGCAAGTCAATGCCCATCTGTGCAAACCCTGCCGTACCGCCCGTCGCCTCCCCCCCTTTTCGGCCGAACGGCCATGTACGAAGACACCGTGCTCGTCACGGGGTGCACCGCGCCGAATGTCACCGTGACCGTGACCGCCGCGGCGTTCGTGAACCGAAGGGCGCCTCCCAGCACGGTGATCAAGGCGCCCAGGAGTTGCAACGTGGAGAGACGGTCCGTGTGCAGCAGCGTGGCATCCAGCAAGATGACCAAGAACCTGCGTGCACTGCATCGTCGTGTTTGTTTGTGTGTCTGGAAGTCTGGATGGGTTTTCTGCTTGGGGGGAGTCTCAAATAGGGGGCTCCAAAATGCTGGTCGTACGGCCCAGTCTGAAAGGGAGAGATGCTGATCAACTACAAAGATGGAGTGAAGAGAGACCCGTTTGGTCGCTCTCTTCGTCCCTGCGAAGACGTGTCCCGGGCCACCGTTCGATCCGACAGATGAGCGAAACACGGTCGACTGGGTCCCCCAAATCGAATGGCCATTGAATGGCCATGAGTTGGGATGTCAACCAAACCCCTACACCCTGAACGGTTTTGCAGTGCTCGAGAGCTTGGCCCCGGTGTTTGATTTTTTGACTACCAGGACCTTCCATAGCAAAAATCTATCAATAGCCCCGTAAAGCGGTTAAGCCAGGGGGTGTCCCAAAACCACCGGACGAACGGGGTTGGTCCTGGTGGTGTTCGAAGGAACACTTCGGACGACGTGCGGACCCCGCGCTCTGGCGGCTCTTCGCCTGGTGAGGTTGACGAGGATCAGCATGCTGGTGGCACTAATCAGGCTTTGGCACCAAATGTTGGCATAGCTAATGGCTGCCTCGGTCGAGTGATGGTAGATGGTAGACCGGTAGACGGTCCACAGGGAGCTCACTGACGTATGTCTTGAGAAGCCAAAAGGATGGAGGACACCTCAAAGTAAAGTGAACATGCATTAATTATTGACCAAAGTTGGAAGCTTGGTGAAATTGAGCACGTCACACTTAAGCAACAAAGAGAAAGAAGAAGGGAAAGAAGAAGAAAGGCCTAAAGAAGTATCTAAAGAGAAATGACCATAAACACACCTTTTCGTTCTCTTTAAAAAGGACAGATGTGCGTCTTGTCTTGAATTAAAAAACCATTCGATTAGCAACTGACCCTCCCAAGTCCGTTCCAAACCACCCAGTCAAATGGGCACTCCCTCTGGTCCATCAAAGCATCCAGCTTCTGTTCGAGGCACTGCGACCACACAACTGATGCCCATGAAGATCAACTCCTGGCTACTTAACAATGCCAGTTGATTGGGCGCCTCTTCAAATTCTCCTGCGGGAGCGCGCGGTCGAAACGCAGGAAGCTTCGGTCTCGGACCAGCACCATCCGCGCGCCACGCCGTGGTTCGAGCTCGGTGGAGGATCCGGAGGATCTGGTACCCATGCCCGGTGCCAAGCGGCGCGGATCCGTTTTTGGAACATGTTTTTTCGTTCCGATCTCCAAGCCCCGCTAGTAGGTTGGAGGCCATCGCTTCCTTCGATTGGAGGCCATTACAAGGAGGCCACCGCAGCCGAAAGACGCCAAAGCTCCATGTCCAACGCCTCCCCCCGCGCTCGCGCGCGCGCGCATTGCAAACTGGTCGTCTTTGTCTTCCCTGAATCATGGAGCCGTCTCCTGTGATGTAGGCCGTGGCGAGCAGTGGAAGTAGCCCCATGGCGTTGTTGATCAACGAGCATCCGCCCTGAGAAGAGGGAGAAGCAACTCACTCAGCTAAAGAAGAACACCTCCCTTCTTCACATCAAATCGAACGGAGAAAAACCCGCAGCAAATTGGCATCAATCCTCCTCCCTTCTTCACCCCGCAGCCTGCGCCACCCGACCCGTTGCGCGGTGGCGCCTTGGAGATATCCACCGGATCCTGATCCGCCGCCAGCATCCGGCGCTGCAGCAGGCGCAGCAGCACGGAGAAGCACGTGTTCACGAAGATCCATCCCACACCGACCAGGTGTTCAAAGCCCAACTCTTTGGTATATAGCAAGGCACCTGGAGGGAGAAAAGAGATGGAGGCCATTGCTATTGCTATTTGGAGGCCATGGCGATTAGAGATGAAAAAGATATGGACAACCAAAACCCGAAAAGACGAGCCTAACATGATCCACCCATCCAAAATTGGTACCCCAGTAGGGTCTCACCATGAAAGCTCACTATCTTCGACCTCTCTTGGAGTGGAATGAACAAAGAAAACATCGTCGCCACGCGGAACGTCTCCATGGTTTTGTCCCAACGGATCCGTTGTGAAGGTCCACAACGGGGCCCAGGTCGTTTCGGGCGGGGCGGTTCCGCGAGACGGTGAAGGCGGGTTTCCGAAGGCAGGCGGTTCGTTGACTTCCTCGCTTGACCCCACACCCATCGCTTTCAGTCCGTTCCGGACGTGGGATTGAAGTCATACCCACCCGTCGACGCTCCGTTTTCGTTCACCGCCCTTTCCTGGTCCCGAAGCAAACCGGATCGGTGAGAAACCCCCAGACCCCTTCAGAGGATTCGGGTCCGTCGCGTCTGGGTGTGTCATAAAGATCCTGGATCCTAAAGCTTCACGAAAACGTGTCGGGCCGCCGACCTGCTACAGCGACGGTTCGGCCGTTCGACCCGTTCGGTTGGAGCTCTGAGACGCGGTGCCAGTGCCAGTTCTCAGCTCTGAAACCACGCCATCCAGCTTCCAGGTCAGATCAGCTCAGCGCTCCTGATCCTCCAACTGACCAATGGGTCCTTCCTCCGTGACAGGCTCGGCCGTGTTGGCTCGGCCGAACACACGGCCGCTTGGCCACGGGTTTGGACCAGTCGACACCTGTGTGAGGTACCTCGACGGTTGCGGCCAAATCCCTCTTGGCACCTCGGAACCGGTGCGAGGGGGTCGACATCAGCTGACCGGTGCGACCGGGGCGACCGGGTTCCGGCGCAGCGACCTCACTTCAGTGTGGTTACGCGAGCGAGCTTGTACAAGCTTGTATGAGCACCTGCCTGTGCCACTTCTCCAGCTGTTCACCTGCCACCTCTTTCTTCTCCGGTCTTGTAAAGAGCTTCTGCCACGATGTCCAGTGCATCAACCTTCTGACACAAACTTTCTTACGAAATCTATCAAAACCCTGGTCAAACAGCTTCTCAGCTGTGTGTTGCTGAGAACCGCCCTTTCCTTCCCCTCGCTGCGACCCTTCGCCGTCGGTTCCGTCACGGGGTCGGTGGCGCCTAGGACTGCGATGAGGATCGAGAGGAGCTCCTGTCGGTTGACCTGGTGACGATGTGTACACCATCTTCGATCCAACGAACAGGAGTGGCAGAGTGGTCAGGTGAAGCTGGTAGCTGTAGATTTTGCTTTAAAACATCTGAAAACCGTTACAACCTCGACTAGTCGGGGCTAGGTAAGGAAACCTGTCCAAGCGTGAAAGTCGCCAGCAAGCGCTGACCGTTGCAGCGGATTGTACAACAACGCTCAAATGGATATCATCAATGTTACATGCTAAAGCATGACTTCTCCTTCAAACCGGACAAAACAAATGCCTGTTGGGGGCCTTCAGAACCTCAACTCTTGCTTGCGCATGGACGTCTCCTCCGTCTTCGCACGGTATACCGACTCGGTGCACGTCCCGAGTCCATCCGTCGTCAAAGCCCCGCCTTGCAGCCGTTGTTGAAGCTCTCGGCGAGCAGGGTGAAGATCGGCGTCAAGGCGCGGACCACGATCACCAAGGTCCTCGGGACGGATCAGCAGGTTGGTCGGAGGGGATCCATGAGGATCGGTGGGAGGTGGTGGGAGGTCTTGCTGGGATGAAGTTGAAGTTCTAACTGGTTTGACGAGTAGAAGGATGAATATACCGTGGAGCCATTTCACAGCTCACTCGATTCCTGATTCGACAGGTGGTACTCAAAAAGAGAAACCAGGCTCTCTTGCTGGAGAGCTGGTTTGCAACGATGAAACCTCAGAAAGGCACTTCCCCAAAGAAGCAGGGCTACCAGTTAGGAGGTAGCAAACATAGAACTCTGCCGTTCATTCTCCCCTCTCTAGAAACCATTTCGCAGAAACCATGCCAGTCAAGTTGCCAGTATCTCCAAGCCTTGGGGGACGAGAAGATGTCCAAAACTTCCCAAGGCCGGATCGTCTTCCCCCAATAAAACATCATCTTCCCCATAAGTACGGGGAGGAAATGCAGCAATATAGGGAAGATGAAGACATCACCATGTCCTTTCTGACGTCTCTTCCGAGTAGCATCCTTGTTACTAGTAGGAGCGCCCCTTTCTTCAGTTCGCGTCCGATCGCTGCCGAGGCACAAGGTGCAGTGCTTCAGCGCCAGCATCGCCGTCAAGAGGCCGCCGGCGAAGCAGGGCGCCACCAGGGACCAGCGCAGCGCATCGCGGAAGGAGCCGATGTGCAAGAAGGGAAAGGCGGCCAAGAGCACGAGCACCGTAAAGGCCTTGGTAGCATCTCCACCCAGACGCTCCGTGCACAGCCCTTTCCTGGTCCCGAACCAAACCATAGGGATTGGTTCGGGTCCAGACCCCTCCAGAGGATTCGGGTGCGACCCCTGCAAAGGATTCGGGTCCAGGGTCTCGTCTGGGCAGTTGGGTTTCTTCAGGTCAGTTGGGTGGGTGGATGGGGAGTTCTTTGTTTGGAACAAACTCCCAGGCAAACATCGTGGTGACGGGGGGGTGTAGCTGTGTAGCTGTGCGGTGACGGACCAGCGAAGGCAGGATCAAGGTTCCGACGCTGTGGGGAAAAGACTCAAACCCAGAGGCGACCCGTTCGGCCCCGAACCGGTCCTGCTACATGTTTGAGGGTCCTTTCTGAGGAACCATCCGGTTTCGCTCGTCACCGAAGCGCGACTCCTCATCGCTCACCTCATTACGCCTCCACTCCTCCCTCCGAAGGGATTCTCGCCCGGTGGGTCAGGCTCGTTGGACCCATTTGGCCAAAAGGCCATCTGCAAGGCAGTCAGCCTTGGAGCGAGCAAATCATGGTGAACAACCCGGCTGCAGAGATACTTAGTGAACAAATCTGCCTCTAGGAGCTTTTAGGGATTGTTGCAGGTGTTTAAGAATTTTAAGAGCATGAGTTTGTTGGTGGTCTGCTTCTTTCGAACCATTTTCAGTGTCCTTCCGAGCTACGACGTACCCAGCAACCATAATCTTCCTGGTCTGTACCAGCTGGGTTGTCTCTCAGATGCCAATGATGAGCAAACAAAGGATACGGATGTCTCTCCCCAACAAGGAGTTGTCTCTTCGCTCCTCAAACCGCTTTCAACGGACCTTGTCGCTCGTGGAGCACGGGAGCACTGTAGGGAGCACCGTTCCGACCCTCAACGACCGGTGGTGAGACCGAGTCCTCAAGGTCCCTCGTCGAAAGTCGGGCGGCGTGCTTTCGAAGGGGAAGGCCGTGATCACCAACTTGTTGAAGACCTGAGGATCGGGTCCACTGAACGCCGACCGGAGCCGGTCCGCGGGTCACCGTGGAGCCCAAGTCACGGTGGCAGTGAGAAGTGACACACCCAGTTGGCCAACGCCAAGTCACCTGGTCAACGCTCGGATGACTGGTATGGCAGCCTCTCAAAACGATGTGACTCCCTAGAGCATAGACATGCATAGACCCATTATAGCATATTAACTCCCAAAAGGTTTTATAGGGGTGTGCATTGAAATAGGGAACCCCCAACCACAGGGTTTTTGGTCTATTTCCTTTCTGGGCTGACGTTCCTCTTTCGGGGTCCGGCCGCGGCAGGTCGAGGGTCGCGGGCTCCGAGCCCAGACAGCCAGAGTGGTCACGTGTGGTACCTGTACGCCCCCCTGGTCTTGGGCGATCTGCCTTGGAATACTGGAAGAGTGCCCAGAATAGAGCCCTGAAAAGCGATTACACCGAGACCCCCCTGAATCCAAAGATCTCCAAAGTACCATTGCATCGTCCTTTCATTTTCTTGTTTTTTTCCAGATCCCAGCATGGAGCTTTGCTTCTTTCAGGCCTAGAGGACAGGTATGAACTCCAATAGAATCAATAGAAGCTGCCATCGCTCTGCGCAGCCCAACACGTCGTTCCTCAACGCTGCCTGGTTCAGCACACGCAGCACACGCAGCACACGCCCTGCAGCTCAACGCGTTTCATCCCGGAGCACCCCGTCCTTTCCCCTCCATGAAAAATCCCCTCAAAGACATCTGGGAGAATGAAAAGCAAAACACAATCCATTGGTTGGTGTTCTGACCCTCTCAAGACGTATACCGGGGAGGTGCAGTGGGAAAAAACGCCGCAAAGCCCTGAGAAGCGGCAAAAACCCTCCATGCTCTCCGGGTGACAATCATCGAGACCGAGCAGAAGATGAAACTCGTGACCTCGAGCGCCGCCGCGACGCCGACCGGTGCTGACCTGGTGAGTCGAGCGGTGTCTTCGGTGCGACCGGTGTCCTCCCTCTGCAGATCCCGTAGTTCTCTTTCGAGGCGAAACTCGTTTCGGCCGCCGAAGGATTTCTGGCCGAAACGAGATGATCGTTTGGACCCGAAGAACACCCATCCCTCGGTGTTTCGACCTCTTTCGCCGCCTTCCGAACGCACCGGGGGGTCCTTCGTCCGCGTGACCACGTCTCCACCGTCGAGTTGAAACGAAGGAACGCTCATCATGGTCTCCACCGTCTCCTCCACGGACACCTTCGACATCGCAAAGACGGTCTTGTCCCGGTCCAACGCAATCTGACGTCCGCGCGCTGCTCGAAGGGTCGGTGGCGCAGGCGAGGCCGTGCAGGGAGGCCGTGCAGGGAGGCCGGACTGTTTTTTTGGAGGGCTTTGGCTTCACTTTTTTTGGGGGGGCCTTCCTGGAATTGGTCATTCTTGGGGGGCTTGCGAGGGGATGCGTCTGCTGGAAATGGCTGGCTTCGTCACGTGCTTCGGGCTGCGATCTCTTTTCCGTGCACGGCACGTGGGGCGCGCGGGGGACTGGAGCAGAGAGAGGCCGCCGATCGTTGTTGCGTGGACTGTTGAAGAAAAGAAACTCCAAGCTTGGAGAGGTCAAGTAACACTTTAACACTACAAAACCTTGCGTGTCCCATTCTTTTAATGGTTGGTCTTGGACGTCTAGGGCTTGTGTTTTCTCAAATAGAATCAAGACATATCAACAGTCTACAGTAGCGTGTCGTGGATATTGGCCAGCTTCCGGTGAGTTCCAAAACGGAAAAAAAGACAAGGACCCCCTCTCCATTTGTTCGCGCTCGCCCGTCTGACTGGCCTCTGAAAACAGGTTAAGACTGGTTGAAGAGAAGGGGCGCCCATCTTATCCCAGTCTTTACGGTTTCATCGCCCACATGGAAGTGGAATGGATCATCAAACATTGGACTAAAACTTCTTAAACGTACCTTGGACATACTCAACCCAAAGTAGCTCCTATAGACTGTATACTTCTAACCAGAGTGAGTTGAATCACTTTCTTCCCAAATCATTCCCTTTGGGAATTCGTGCGAACAAAATATGGACGTCGGCGGTTTGGGTGCCAAGATTCGGAGCTGCCCCTCCAGCGGCTTCGCCACGCTCGGACCATCGATATGGGGTTCCGGCAAAACCCGTTTGCCATCGATCGGGGAGACGAGTGCTTTGCCGAAGTACGAGGAACACCAGTTGGGAGACCCAGGCCATCTATCTTGGGAGTCGCCTTCGACCTTTACGGGGTGGCTCCGTTGGAAGGGTTGCGAATGGGCCTGGTTGGTTAAGGCACCAACACCTAGCCTTCCAAGACCATTCAAAGGAAGGTTGACCTGGTTTTGTAGTGTAATATCTTCATAAAACACGAGTTCTTCCGTCAAAGACCCTTTACATCAATGGCGGGCCAGGAATCTTGGGGAACACTACAAGTAGTTGCTTTCTCCGTCTCGTGATGTTCTATCGTCTTCCATCTAAAATGCCACAACACTAACATGCACAAAATACCTTCTTGGACCCACCAAGAACACCCCCAGCAAGCCGCCGAAACCCCCGACCTTCCCCCGTGTCGGTCGTGGGTGTCCTTCTTTTTTTCCGGCTGCTTATAAACTCCACGCAAAGGACGCCGATCCGAGATCGCTCTCGCGAGATCGTCCACTCTGAAGGCCACCCGACCGTCGGGCTCGTCGGTTGTTCAGTCCCAGCCAGTCACGGTGAAGTCAAAACCGACGAAGAAACACCAACCACGTGGACTGGACATCTCAGAGAAGGATTCTGTGTCGCGTTTGGTTTTTGGGACGACTTTTGCACCACTGGTTCTTGGCTTTGCTGTTTGGGCCTCTCCTGGCCCATGGTTTGTTTGTGGTCGACTGGCAAGGATTTGGACACTAGAACCATGGCAGCATGGCCTTAGAAGGCTAGGGTTTGGGCATGATTTGGCAGCTTCTTCCTCACATCCGAGCAGCTGCCCATGCTGTTTTTTTTCCATCTAAAGCCTCGACTTGTCTGTGGGAAGAGATGATCTTGATGCCTTCTGTTGCTCTACTGAGAGCTGGTCAGAGTTACGGCAATTACGGGTTCACAGAATAAACCTTTATGTGATCAGAACCTCATGCCCTTGTCTCACATGGACACTCTGTTTGCCGCCCCTTTCAAAGTTTCAATTGTTCGATTGGCGGTGTTTGTCTTTAACATGATACTGGACAGAACATGAAGCTTGCACTTCAAAGTACCTGTAGATGGTTCAAATCTGAATCCCACAACATGGTGACGCTAGCTCATCTATCAGCAGTTTAGAGACCATCCAGAAAAACCTCCATCCTAAGAACCCAAGGACCCTGCCAGGGGTCTGTACCCGAACAGACCCTTTGCATGCGTTCGGGTGCAGAATCTCTAGATGCTGAACACCTCGGAAAGAGCGAACCCTTGAGAAAGCTTCCCGCGAGACATCATGAACCTGACAAACCTTATACCTAACCTCATGGGGAATAAGACTTCAATCTGGCTCTTTGCCTGCAGTTCACTGCAGGACGCATGACTTTCTACGAAAAAAAACCCAAAAAACAGACACAGTAAACACGACAACGCCTCAAAACAGGGTGCCCTTCAGACTGCAGCGGACACCCACGACGTTCCATGTGGAGCTGTTTCCGCGGTGAAACGGCGGAGCGCGCGGCTTCCGTCCAGCGGACCTGGGCGGAGACCGCCCGGCGTAGTGGAGGATCCCGAACGGTTCCCGGGATGGATTGGTGAGGTCTACTACACCCCTCCCATGACCCGAGGAACTTCGGGAAATCTGGCCCCCGAGCTGGTCATCATGGTGGTATTTTTCACTCTGAAAGATGGATCCGAACTGCGGGAGACGAGGAGAATGGCACCTCCATGAGCGTCGAACACCTCCGAAGCCGAAGGCGTCCGGCCAACCAGCGGTCGAAGCGTCCGTTGGGGCAGGACAGTTCGACCGGAAGAGGGGATTCGCGATGGAGAGTAACAAGAGGGAGGGTAAAAAGGAAGGGTTTTCTCCCTTTGCATCCCTTTTCATCCCATTTTCCTCTTCTGAAGAACTGAAAAGGAATGAAAAGGAATGAAAATAGGAATCACTAAAGAACACCCATGCTCCCTTTTCTTCCTTTTCTGTTTTTTTGTCCATTTGTTGGGGACCATGACTGGTTTCGGGCACAGAGGAAATCATATCGAACCCTTTCTTTGGTTGTGGGGATCTTCACCAAGTGAAACATTACTTTTCAGGAACGCCTGTGACCGGTTGACAGGTTGAACTGACACCTGCGTCCAGAGTGCAATTGTGTGAGCTTGGTGCGGTCAACACGAAGGCCCTGGATCACCTCAACAGGCACTCTTTTGAAGCCGCCACTGCATGAGCTCAGTACGAAGCATGCTATGCCCTCCCTAGTCTCGAGAGCGGCGAGGAACAACGTCAACAGGGTTCAAGTCACAAGCACATGTCAAATTCACACAGGTGTTATTCTTCTTTGACTTGTTCCTCAAAGGCTCACAATTCGCCACGTCGTCTGTGGCATCGTGAGACTCCTTCAAAATCACTATGGGATTCGACTTCCAAGTGCAGAGCCGATCACGGAGAGCCTTGCTCCGTTTGGTCAGACCGTCAGCCACCATTTCCTCAGTCGGAAGCCAGCGTAGATTGCGACAGCTATCACGTAGTGCCGCGATGTCGATTTCTACGCGTTTCTCTTGAAAGCTCGAAGACAGCCGATGAACCGCGTCAAACAGACTGCGAGCGTCCGTCACTGGGAACACCGGTATGGGTGTCTTGCCAGAATGAGCAGCTCTGTAGCCGGGAACTGTGAGCTCGCCAAGGACACATCCAACAAAATTTGCATCATCTTCGCAATGATCTAGGCCCGCCGCTTCCGCAGCTAAAGTGGACCGCAAAACACGTTGGTGTCTATACGACTTCCAATTGAGAAGGGAGGCTTCCCCACTTCCATCCAAAGCGCTGGAGTGAGTGGCCGTCACTATGAAGCCGCCTTGGCTTTTGCCACCCGGAGCATTTCCAAAGGCCGAGTCACCATAAGCCACCAAGATCATCTCATTGAAGTCAATGGGACGCAACTTCACATGTGCATCTGCTGTGGCGTTCACATAGCGGAGCACAGCAATTGCTTCCTGGAGGTCTCTGAAGGTGAGTTGGTCATGGCTCTTCTGCAACAAAGACGTGTCAGCAGCTATGTCAGGGCGTGAAGTGCCTGCCAACCATTGAAGTGACCCTATGGCTGTGCGGAATTCAGACATGGCCTCCTTGTCGCCGTTGATTTTCTGCTCAGGGTCATGCTTGTCTTTCGTGAGGATCACCTCCGTGGCATAGTGTGCCTGCGACAGCGTGATGCTACTGTCTTTGTGGCAAGTGATTCGCCTGCCAATGAAGACGAAGTCGTCACATTCCCACTCGCTGCCCCACGTGAAGGCTGCCTTCACATCTTCAAGGTCCTTGGCGTTCGGACTGATGGAGCATGCAATGATGTCATCCACATGAATGCCCAACAATGCCGTCACTGGTCCGTCTGGATCATCGGTGTCTCGGTGCAAAAACAAAATCCAGTGAGTGCTGCTGCCATGAAAGCTTCGTCAATGTTGTTAGCACGCATTGGCTTGTCCATACACGGGCGCTGAAAGTTCATACAGCACCTCTGAGTCGTGGTTCCACTCGTCAACTCCTTGCAAGAAAGATGATTTGCAGTCTCCGTTGAAGAGGGGTGCATGGTGAGTTGATGCCCATTGCAGAAGACAAAAAAGTCCTGCGCGTGACAAAACCGGAGCATCCCTCGAAAGGAGTGGTAAATGAGGATCACGAAAGCCCTGCGCCACGATCCGAGCTTTGGCTTTGAACCATGAACCTCCATCCATTGGTTTCCACTTGAAGCAAACACGGCTGGGGAGTATTCGCTCCCTGGCGATCTTGCGACGATCACCTTTGGAGAGCTTGCAAGAGCTCCACATGAGCCATTCTGCCCATTCCTTCTTTGTTGCTTCCACGAATTGCGGAATGTCAGCCTTTGCGATGGATCTCCATGGGATTTCACGCTTCAGTGCTTGGCGTTGAGTTCGCCGAAGTCATCTGAGGTATCCGGCAACTTCTGCAGGTTGTGGTTGAGGACCAAGGCCTGGTAGACGTCGGCGCTTGGTTCCAATTTGCCCACTGCTATGGCCTCTTCCCACTCACAGATCTGGCTGATCACGGAGAAGATTTGAGAACCTTGACAAAGCGAGTGGAATCCTTGAGGGCTACCGTCCCAACCAGTTCTTGATGCATCCGCACGCCCATGAGATTTCATGAGGTTTGAAATGAGCGTAGAGTGCACGATGTTGGCGCATTGCTCGAGGACTGAGTCGACGTCTGCCTGGTCGGGAGGCGTGGTACATGATAACTTTCTTCACCTTTTTCTCATGACCTGGTTGGTCTGCTTCTTCTAGACTGTCGTTGGCTAAAGTGTATCAACTCCATCGCTGATCAATGGGACTCCAAGTAGAGATACTCTTGAGCTTGGAGCCGGTTGCGCTCTCTGGTTCTTCCTCCTTCGAGGCGGTGAACCTCTTCGTTGTGCCAAGTTCCGGTCGACCAGATTTCTTGTAGTTCTTCTTGATCAGGAAGATGAAGATGTTCTGTGTCGGTGAGTGATGAGGGTCTCCACTCCTTCACTTGAGGGTCATATGTGAGGTCCTGGTCAAGGTGTCTATAGATCTGGTCTTTCCGGTCAGTGAAAGAGTCATTCAAACAGCGGCGGCAGTGAACTTGTCCAGCAAAAATCTCTTTTTCGAGACTTCCACAAATTCTGCAAAAAGCACGTGCATTGATCACCAACGTCTCGTGGGTGGTCACGTTCAAATTCTCATCTGTTGCCTCATTGCCTTCAGGAGCTGGTGCTGCTGCATCATTACGAACTTCAGCTGCTGCTGGCTTCTCTTCCCAGTTGTGCTCAGGAACTGGTTGCATCGCGGCTGAGGCTTGAGTCCGAACTGAAATCTGTCTTGCCAGAGCTTCAGCTTGGGGAAATGGGGTAGTCAAAGAAGTCCTGCGTGACAAAGAAGGAGTTGGTGGCATAGATGAGGTGGATGTTCTGAGTCTCTTTGCTTCTGATTCATTGCCCTCTATGCTCCTTCTCATTGACGCCGGTACCGAGGTAGTGTCCATGTCCTCGGGAACAGGTGCCATCGCAGGTGTCAGCGGAGTGGGCTCCAAAGGATTCCCTCTAGCATCCAAACATGCGGCGCCAGCGTCCGGAACTAACACCTCCTCTGGTTCAGCAAGCGCTTCCGAAGTCAAAGGCGCTTGAACAGGTTCTTGAGCTTGAGAGGAACTTGCTCCACCAGGTGCATCCGGTAGAGGTAGTAGAGCTCCTCCAGCGGGAAGTTGTGGTAGGTCAGGTACTTGAGCTGGTGCAGGTAGAACACCTCGAAGGTCGTGTTGTCCCACACCATGCTTGTTCTGAAGGTCTTCTTCGGCAGTGCGAAGCAAAGCGAAGTCTTCATAGGAATCCAGGCTTCTTCTCCATGTAGATGTCGCAGTTGCTCCCGTGACACCTGAACAATTCTGCCACGGTCATTTCTGACCCAAATTGAACCAGTGGGTCCAGGATCAGAAGCAAGAATGATGCTCTGCCTGTAGCCTGGCATGCCTCCTTCAGCATCAGCAGCGTTCCTCAAACGCCAGTATGCAATCTTCTGTCCAGGAGTGAAAGGCCCTCGCCAAGCTTCTTCGATGTTGCCTGCTAAGCTGGGAGGACTAGGAATATGTCCGGACCTCCATTTCTTCGTCTCCGAGGAAGGACCGCGGCTCGAGCCGCGGGAACCTCGCCGTCTCGAAGACTTTGTTGACATGGCCATCCTTGATGTCTGCGACGTTTGTGAAGTCGCGCCATCGAAAACAGCCGCAGGGCCCGCATGGCCTATCTCGTCTCCGAAGTCGAAGACCTCGTCATCATCCAAGTCGAATTCCTCCTCATAGAGGCCAGCGCCATCGAAGTCAGCGGCCTTGGGCATCTCGGCGCCATCGTCCTCCTGCTCATACAGGTCGTCGAACATGAAGCAGCCTGAGAGCGCGTCTGTCGAGGGAGACAAACGCTACCAACGCAATTGTGTGAGCTTGGTGCGGTCAACACGAAGGCCCTGGATCACCTCAACAGGCACTCTTTTGAAGCCGCCACTGCATGAGCTCAGTACGAAGCATGCTATGCCCTCCCTAGTCTCGAGAGCGGCGAGGAACAACGTCAACAGGGTTCAAGTCACAAGCACATGCCCAATTCACACAGAGTTCATCAGCAGAAGACCCAAGACCTTCCCACCTTCCCACAAAAACCCAAAAACCTTCCAAGCTCTGTGTTCATCGAGTTTCTGTTTTGGTGTAACAACCCGCCACCGGCCGCATCGCGCCCGCCTGGGCCGGTCAGCGACCCAACTCTCAGTCCTTGCCGGAATTGGCGTCACCAGCCGTTGAAGGGCCACTGGGGGTCGAGGAAACACGAAGAAATGCATTCGAATCAGCAGTTTCTATGGCTGGATGGCCAGTCACTAGAGGTTTCGGAAGTTTCTCATCCCTTTCCAGTTGATCAGTTTTGTGGGGTAAAACTCTTTGTAGTGCCAATGGTTTTTTTCCAGCCCACGGGTATTGCGAATCGAACTCAACAGAAGTTCAGCCTGCCTAGATAGTCAGCCCCTTCTTCACTTTGATCCCCAAACTTCTGTATTTCATCATATTCCACCTACATCAGCCCTGGCCAATCACAATCACTTCTTTCAATCTCCTTCGATCAATCTGAAATAGACTGGATGAAAATCAACACCGTCTCCAGAATGGTTTCACATCTGGCTTGGGCGATTCATCAACTGTCTACATTCCCCCCCCTGACGGCTCGTGTTGAAAGTTCTCAAATCTTGGATTTGCTGTTCAGGAACCAGGAAATAACAAAAAACACACCTTAAAGCCTTAAAGTATCCATGTCCACTACCAAAGAATATCATCCACTGCTGGGACGAAAAATGCATTCCACGTGACGGTACTAGAGGTTTGCTATGCATCCAAACAAGTTGTGAACAGTCACACGCGTGCACAGAGATCTAAAGTCACCCGTTGTGACGGCGCAAATGACCACACGCGGGGCCGCAAAGGTGTGACGTCCGACCCAATTGATGCACACACCCAGCATAAGCTAATCCGTCAGGTTTTCTGACTATACTCTTCGACTAATTCCCTTGGATTTGACAGGATACCAAACAGGTGCGGTTAAAGCCTTATGGGACAGTAGTCAGTCAAGCGCATGCCAGTTTTGCCGGCAAGATGACACACATGCACATAGACAGCTCCGTTCCCATTTCCAACACCTTCGAGACTCTCACCAAGAAGCTGACTACCTGTCTTAATTTGCTTTGGTCCCATTAGCCACTACCATTATCCGTCTTTAATGGAGCCGACGGGGACCATGTTTGGATTGTCCAAATATCCACCCATGGCATGCATCATGTGTTGACCCCACAGATGGAACGTGCGAGAGCTAGGCCCAACAATCAGAACTGTTGTCGAGCATCGGCAGTAATTCAAACAGTTGCAACAAATCCACAAAACACTTAGTCGCGAACATTGCTCCTAGTAGTAAGGCCAGGAGCCCCGTTCGTAGCGTCCTTGCTCCGTTCGTTGCGATGCCAGGAGCCCCTATTAGCTTCTTGTTCCTGTAGCATCCATGAATGACTTGGGCGTAACACAAACCTCACACATCCACGTGGGCCAGTCGGTGAATCGAGGCTTTGCCTCGAGTCTGTGACTATGGTTGATGACTTTGATCGATGCAAAGAGAACATGTCCAGATATACAGATTCAAGCTTTGTTCAAGGCATTTTGGAGGCGATCTTGGATGGCAATGCACAAACATTTCAATTGGCTCACGCAAACCTAGTCCAGCGGTTGACACATGCGTGGAACAAGTCTTCAACGTTAAGTCACACCGTAAATTGCAAAAAGTGCAGAGTTCCAATGAGTTGTATACGATCTTGGGAAGTACAGGGAGAGATGAAACTGGCATTAACAAGCGGGATTTGGATCCACTTTTGTAGGCAACGCAGAACATCCTGCAACATTGTGAGGGACAGAGTGAATCACCCCAGAACATCTATGCATATTTAGATCGGTTTGAACGCTTTGCGCACGAAGCTCAAAATCGAACGCGAAAAAGGGGAAGCGGAAGCACATGTACCAGGACCCGACAGGTCACCAATTGAGACATGTTAGGGTCCAACAACCCTCAACTAACAGCCTGGCCAGGAGGGTGCTGGTATACAATGATATTGAAAAAGTGTCACCGTTTCAATGGCAACTTTGTCAATGGGATGTAGGATCTGAAGCAAACTTGATAGTCCGTGGGATTCGCTTATTGCCCGAGTCCAGCAGGAGCACAAGCGGCATTTTGGGTTTGGTCCGTCTTTGGTGTTCTGTAAGTGTTTTTTTCTGCTCATTTGCCAACAAGAGCGGATGATTTTGGCACTTTTTTTCGGTCTGTATCTGCAATATGAGGTGCGCGTGTGGGGATACGTGACATTATGCCTGTTCCCAGCGCCTCACCTCGAACCGCGTGGTTTGGCAACTTCCTCGAACTGGTCGCATGTCGAGCCAGCACCGGAAGCATGGCCCGAGCCAGGACAAGGGCACCACCATGTGGTTGAGCATCACCTCTTCAGAAGAGTCAGAGGTAGGCTTTCTAGGCACGGCACGATCTAAATCTTTCCAAACCGAACGTCCGGAAAACCGCTGCTGCCCTGCACCTGCACCCCACACAACCAGGAACTCCTTCCTCGAAAACCGCTTCCACCTGCGCCCGGAACCGGGTCCTTCACTCCTCAAGGGCGAACCGCCTCGGGCGGGGCGAGCGAAACGAACGCGAGCCGAGCTTCCTCCGAAGCTTCCTGGCCAGGCAGTGATTTCCTGGTTCGAATCCCAAAGAAAACCAGCTGTTTTACTAAGGAATTCACGCTACAACCACAAGGGTCGAACGGAAGGCGGGCGAAGGCTGGGTTCTGCTTTGTTCGATGGAGAGACCTTCGTTCGAAGACTGGACCCACCACGTAGGCCTGGTGTCCATGGGTCATTGATAGAACAGAAGTGATTCAGGGTGTCCCAGAACCAACTCCTGGGGGTCCATGGCAGAGTGGTGAGTGAAAGGATCATCCCTTTTTGAGGCATTTTAGTGGTGTCCTGGCTGGGTGTCCCCCTGCACTACGACACGGAAGATCGTGAAGGGGACATCCAGTCGTGCACAGAATGGTCCAACTCGAAGAGAAGGGTCATCAGTTTAGAGATCGAGGTGTAACATGGTGGAACCCACGTGAAGGGCATCAATTTTTCAGGAGCATCACCTGAGATACTCACTGCAGCACACACTTGATGCAAAAAGACAGACTCCAGACCAGCCACCCCGACTGAAGCCAACAAGATAACAAGGTCCGCAGGCATCGAGATCCAAGCGCAAAAGCCGACCGTGCGGCAACCCCTGCTCTTTGCCTCCTGGAAAACCCCCGGCTGCGCAGCCATTCACACCATTGGCCACGACGCCCCTCGGCCCGTCTCGCGACGACGGCCGCAGGTGCGACGGGCGAGTCGCCTCCTTCTCCTTCGACTCCTTGTGCTCCGTAGGCCTTCCCGGGAGGAGCTCGGCTCGGCTCGGACGGGACACCCGAGCCGCGCGTCACATTCACGGGCGGTGGGAGGTGACTTCATGCAAACACCTCAGACCTCTTCTCGGTGACGAGTGGGATTTCGGTTTCGCATCCCAGTTCCGTCGATCGACGGAACTGGGGGAAGAGATCACATGCTGTGGGGAGGCAGCCGCCGGTCTGGTGTCAGGGCAGACCATTCCGCCCCCCCGGCACCGTCCGACGCCACACGCCAGTCCAAAGGTTCTCTTAGGACCTGAACCAATTCGCCTATCCCAGGACTGGGTACCCCACTGACTCGTGACGGTCCGACTCGTTCAGGTCACGGAACAACGCTACCTCTCTTGGCTTGACCTGGGAGTCATCCACTCACGCTTCGGGATCCAAGAAGTCCGCTGCGGTTCACCGGTTCGGTTCGGATTGGTGGGAGAAAAGGTGCATGAGCTTCGTTGTACGTCACCCACTGAGGGGTGTCTGGTATGGACCATTATATCCTTGGGGATGATTTCATCCAAAGAAGATGGCTCCGAATCGATTCAGTCATGAGATGGTATGAAGCTCCCTGAGACTTCTGGATCGCTAGACGTCTTATCCTTCCCTGACCAATCGGGTACGGGCTCGCCCCCGCCTGGCATCCTCTTCAGCCTTGTTCCTGGCCACACTGAGGAGAACAACACCCAGAGGCGACCCGAACGAGCGAAAGGCCCCGGTTCCTGGTCCTGCTACATGTGGGTGTTCAGGCTCCCAAACTCACCCGATCGCCTGGTTTCGGGTCCATGAGGGTCCTGCTACTGAAGGATGGAACGAACTGACGGAAGGCAGTTGGACGAGTCCAGCCATGTGTTGGATGGTCCAGTGACGTGGCAGACGTGGCGTCGATGGACTCCCCGTTCACGGCTCGGTGCGTCTTCACGAACTTCACCGACGAAGGCAACAAGGGAAGGCGACGATGACCGTCGCATCCGATTCCGTGACCTCGGAAACCAAACCCACGACTTTTTGGGGGATCAAATGAAGCTGTAGAGACGGCCTGTGTCTGAAAGGTGTTGCGGCGTTGCAAACGACCTCCCTTGCGGGTCAAAGCCCTTCATGGTGGACAACCCTGTTGCGCTCCAAGGGGAACAAACGCCGCCTACTGTCAAAGGTCCTGGTACTTCCCAATGAGGAAAAAACATCATTTGGGGAAAGAGATTCGTTTGGGCAAAGAAAAACCACTCTCCGGCCAGCAAAAAGATTTGATTCACCAAAAAAACATACGAGGACCCTCCGACAGGTCACCAATTGAGACTTGTTAGGGTCCAACAACCCTCAACTAACAGCCTGTTGGAGGGTGCTGGAAGAAGACACATCAACCTCCAGCGAACTGGAGTGCAACTCTCCCCTCATTGCCCCTCATTCGCGAGCGCTTCACGACCGGGCCAACACCCCCACGCCACCGTCGATCCCCAAAAACTCCGCCGCCGCACAGCGTGACGTCAAAACGTGCCGGGCCAACAGCTGATCGAGACCTGGCGAGGTCGACCGGTCGACCGGGCCCACCATGATCGGCACCGGGACCACCAAACCACAACGCCGTGGACGACGCAAGCGTCGACTGGCGTGCATGTGAGGAGAGACATTCTTCAAGCTTTAGTGAAAGCACTGAGGTGAGAAAAAGATAGAAAAACATTGGGTAGGCCACCGGTATATATTGTTACTATTGGTTGTTTGTTCTGGAACACCCAGTTTTTCATTCTCCAGTTGTTTCCAAGGCAAATAACAACTACTCGAGGCGATTCTTCCGTATGCAGGTCAGGACCCGTTTCTTCCGGACACCCGTGGCCGTTGCCAAACGTGAAGACTGGCGGTCTTCGGACGTGTCGTCTTTCATCCACCGAAGACCGATCGTCTTCCGCTCCTGGCCCGCCCACCGGTTCGGTTCGATCGGCCAGGATTGGGTGAGCCAGGGGGGTCGAAGACCATCGAACCTCAGGGGGTGCTGGTGCTTCTCCACATGCGAAAACACCGCCCGAGCTGGTTTTGTAGTGTCTCAGTCCACAGTACCCTAGACTTCCAACCACCATCAAATTAATAGGCTTTACCGAACCAACTAAGGATTTTACACTACAGAAACCAGGTCGTTCCCATTTTTTTTAATGGTCTTGGAAGTCTAGGGGTCGGGATAAGTGGTGCGAACAAGAAGCGGTCAAGGGGTCGAACATGGGTCCGTCTTTCTTTTTTCTGCGGCTTTTCACCCTTTTGTGAGAGAACACTCATAGTCATGTGAATCTTTTCAACCCACCCAGAACCCAAACACGACCCATGGGACTGCCAGTCCGGACTGCCACCCCAGAAAGACCCCTCATGGACCCCCGGTGACCGAGACATGAAGGCAGTCCTTCGGTTTCTCCCATGGGTCGTGTCTGGGGAATGGCTCTGGTCTTTGGCGGAAGGGTACAACGCTTCAGGTCCAGGTCCTGCGCCCGGCACCGTTCCGCTGGCCTTGCAACGCGGCCGCCACCTCCTGAGGAGGTTGGTGCAGGACCCCCGGTATTGGGATGCCCGGGCGATGCGCGGTGAGGCAAGTCCTGTTAGTTTGAATCGCTCTTAGGGTGGAGGTCATCGCTTTTCAGTTCGGGTACCCTGTGAGAATCTGCCTCCACGGTAAAGAATTCTCTTCCAGCACCCTCCAACAGGTGCTTCCTGGTGACAACAGGTGCCCAGAAACCACCTGTTAGGGTCTCCAAACAGCCTGTTGGAGGGTCCTGGTTGAGGTTCGAGACGTTTTCTTGCGGACTGTCGTAGTCGGGGACCGCCTCAGCTTGCACCATCCAAGCGGCCAGGAGTTCCGACATCTGACCGTTACACCAACCGGGACGCACGCTTCGAATCGAATCGAACACCAGTCAGGTATTCCCTTCACCGAGAGCCTCAGCTCTCAGTGCCACCTCCAACTCTTGGGGATTGTCTTCCCCCAAACCAATGGAGAACACCCAACTTCAATCTGTTGGAGAAACATCATCAAGAGAAGAACACCCCACAAACCCCCGCAACCAGCGAAGCCCGCGCAGCGAACCCCCTTCGCCGTGAAGCGGAACGTCCTGAGCCATCTCGGAGAACTCTCCTCGACGGCCACGGTGGGCAGGACCGAATGCGACCAACACGGTGTGCACCACGCACCGCGCTGCGGGTCACAACTGGAGATCCAAACCTGGACCTTCCCTGGTCGTCGATTCTCTTCTCAACCTCCGCGGTTTTTGACCCGCCACACGTGTACCTTCGGTGTCCCCCAGACCCGCCACCCGTGGCTCTGCACGCCCCACCTTCCCCACCGTCGGGTATCGAAAGACATTCGACCTGGACCCGACACTGTGGGGTGCCCTGTCTGGAAGCCAAACGGCCGGTCGTGTGGGGTAGTCCAGCCAGGACACCCCGACAGGATGGTCCTGGTAAACACATGAGGCCTGGTAAACACATGCATGTCATGAATATGTCTGATTGCAATGTTTTTTTCCCGTTTTTCAGGACGATCCAGCCAGCCATGTGTCCGTTTCTTTCTTTCTCCTTTAGGGACCCACTCCAAGCCCTGACCAGGCGGACCGCGTCTTTTTTTTTTTCGCAGGTGACACATCTCAGCCTGGCCGTAGCGCAGAGAATGTGTCAAGAACATCTCGCTGTGGTGAAAGCTGGAATGAAAAGGACATGGAGGTGCTTCCGAAGCCCTTTTTTGGGACTAGCCCAGTTGGGTATCCCACCTCGCTTGGGGTATGAAGCTGGGTTGACCCTGACCGACGGGAGGACGGAGGTTGGTGGCTGAAAAAGCCACCTGAAGGAAAGGTGATAAAGGTAGGATTCGTGCTGGAGTCCTATTTGCGGAATTCCTCCTGCAGCCACAAACCAGTGAAAGAAGATTCCTAAAAACAACATCCACGTTTACAACACATGTTTTCCACAAGGGATCAGTCAATGCTCAACTTCAACGTCTGTCGAGTGAAGCGACTTTAAGGTGGGGACCAATGAGCCCCCTATTGTAGACTCTTGATGATATTTCACCACCCATATGAAGAGGATTTCCAATTCAATTGGGGGGGTGAAATATCATCAAGAGTCTACATGATCAGCTTCACCTGCGACCCCGGTAGGACACGGAACCTTCAGACGTGTCTGGCATCGACACGTTGCAGAGCCGTGTTTTCACCTCACCGGTTCGAGCTCAGCAAGGCATGTTCCGTAGCGTTTTTTTGGGCGAGGTTGGCTTTTGGCTGGCTCGAAGTGTTCCAGTTCGAGCGAAAGGATCCTGCAAGGTCTACCCGGAGTCTAGCGTGGCCCGTTTTCCTACAGCCGACCTGGCAGGCCACCTCTTGCTCACGCTTTGTGAGACGAAGAACAAGGTCCTTGGCACCATGTCTCAACTGTCTCAACCACGTGAGATCCAGCCACCAACAGTACGCCCTTGTATAAGGACCCTTCTCGTGGTATAAGGACCCCTGTCGTGGTATACGCAACCATGGTCGTGGTAGACGGCTAGTTTCGGCCCTTGCAGTACTTCCTGCGTGACTCCGCTCGAAACACCCCTCGCAGCCCTGGCGCGTCGGTGTGGACCGAGGGTCCGAGCTGAGAAGATGTTAAAGGCTTCACCCAAGAAGTTCTTCAGTTAGATACTATACCTAGATCGTCCAACTGTGCAACATATATGCCTAACTTGGTGGATTTAATGGATGAAAAGGCAGAAATGACCTGCACGTCGTTGGAAGATCAAAGCTCAGAATCGAACTGTGAGCCCTTCGTTTCGCCCAGATTCTGTGGGATAGCCGGGGCAGAAATGCCAGTCTTCAGTCGTCTTTCGTTTTTCACCGTCCAAGTGTCTGAGTCCAAGTTGTTTGGTGCCTTAAGTTCTTCCTCGACGACGATGTTTTTCCTGCGACCATACATGTTCCGGCGCCAGCGCCATAGATCCACACAGCAAGTGGTTGGCAAGTTGGGACTGCGTCCGTGTTCCGTTCAGCGATGCCCGAAATGCTCCGAAATCGTCGCGTCCTGGTTCCTCGTCGAGTCGGCCTGTTCGACGCCCAGTTTGTCGCCATGCATTTCTGCTTGGGATTGGGTGGAAACCAGGCAGGTCTTCGACACAGAACGCTCCGCCTGCACACTGCTCCCCGTAGGGCGTCCCAATGCAGGTCTTGAGACCTTGGAAGTGTCGCAACCGGTGCTGCGGACGGGTGGACTGTATGGGGGTGGACGGCTGGACATACGAAGTGGAATGACATGACATCAGTACACTCCCTGGAACTAACATGGTTATGTGGAGAATGGCCCCTTGGAAGACCATTTTCCACTACAAACAGGTGGTTTTCCACTTCCATGTTAATTCCAGGGAGAGTATGTCTTCTCTGTCTTTCTTGCAAGAACTTTCAACCATCCTTTTTCCTTCGGACCTTTTCTTGACCATTTGGTCTGAACCCATTTTGAGACCCGGAGACATCTGTGAGATCCGGCAAAAAGACGTCAAAAAGTGTTCCATGCTAGGCAACTGGTGAGCTTCAACTTGACTTCTCCTGCGGATCTAGCTTTATCTATCTTTCACTTGGTCACATATTTGGAATCCAGCAGTTGGAGCTAAAAGCAACAGGTTTCCCTTTCAGCGCGTCATGGCTTCTCCGGTTCCTCAGCAAGTCACGTCGCAAATCCCAGGCATAGTCCAGCCAACTCACCGCCTGGCGAGTTGGGTCGACCCTTGGACGCTGAAACTGGATGAAGGACACGTGAACCCGGAAGGTTTCTTATAATGTATATATTCTATTACCAGCACCGACTTCACAGGTCACCAATTGAAACCTGTTAGGGCCTAACAACCCTCCATTTCGGAGACCTGTTGGAAGGTGCTGGTAGTATTCTTATGTATTCTTGGAATCATACTCAAGTCTTGGTCTGCCTAAGTCCGCGCTCCACGAGCAGTAGGCTTGATCTTGCTCAAGCATTCAGGCGGAATCTAGCGACGATGAGCGTCGATGACTGAAGCATCCAAGTTCTGGGACACAAAGGATTGAGCTCGTCCCCCATACAAAACATGATCTCCTGATCTCCTGATCTCATCTCAACAACCACTCTCTCGCCTTCGCGACGTCTACAAGTCTTGTCCAAAAAGAACCGGTCCCTATCTCCGTTCCGCTGAGCTTCGTGACCGAACATTGACCCCCTGGCTTGTCTGTTTGGTAGGTCACGGCCACTGGGCCCATCCCAGGGTCACGGCCACTGGGACGATCGCACCGTCCGTCACCTGGTTCTGGGACTCTTCGTAGAGCTCATCTTCCGGCACGAGGTACTTCGCCACCCGATTCTTCACCTCGGTCTTCCGCACAAGGACGCTACGAGGAACGGTCTTTGAAGCTACTAGTAACAAGGACGCTACGAACGGGGCGAACCTGGCATCGCTACGAACGGAGCATTCTTACTACTAGGAACAAGGATGCTATTAGGTGGCCATCGCTACCAGGTCGGAGGCCATCACTACTAGTAACACGAAGCTACAAGTAGCAAGAAGCACCTCGGAAATGTATTTTCCGCGTCTCGACGCGACCCTGGACCCGAATCCTATCCTTGGGACAGGGGTCTGGGGTTTCTCACCAATCCCTAGGTTTTGAGCGACCAGAAAAGCCCCAATCAACACTCTTCACGGCGGTCCTGGTATGAATTCTAGTCTTGGGGGTATCCCTCCATGCTCTAAAATAATATCAACCAACCAAAGCGCCAGCGGGTCCGCCCATCTACGCTCCTCCCTGCGGGTCCGACCATCTTCATTCGAGGTGCGGTAATGTGTGTGGGTGAGAGCCGGCGGTAGGCCTGAAGAGGCGGGCGAAGTTTCGCTGGGAGTGAACGATGAAGGAAGTGGCGCACGAAAAACATGATTTTCGCGAAGGAAACATGGAGAAAGGGGGTACCCAGGCATCGCTACTAGGAGCAAGGAAGCTACTAAGGGCTCCTGGCACCGCTGCGAACGGAGCAAGAATGCTACGAACGGAGCAAAGGGCATCGCGACTCGAACGGAGCGATCGGACGCTATAGCAGGTTCCACGGCGGGGTCAGCTTCAGCCTCTGCCGCAACACATCTCGTGGTTTGGAGAAGTGCGACTGTGAGGTGTTTTTCCCCCCAAAACGAGTCCAAGAACACTTCCATTCATCGTCGGTCGCAGAAGGTGGGACTGTGGACTGTGGAGCTGCTCGGAATCCATTTCTTTCTGTTGGCGGGTCCTTGTGGGTCCTCATCCCGTACACCATGGACATTTGCAGAACACATCCCGTACTCCAGGACCTCCGTTTCAAGGTGTCAAACTAAGGGGTGCCTCAGTTCGAGGTTTTCGGTGAGTTCTTCGGGGTGTTCACCACCAGTCATCGGCTGAAAGGAGGCGTTGGTTTGATGTCCCATGGCCCATACCTAGATCTTCGAACTGTGCCGAATTGATGCGTATTCATTAAACCAGCCAGGTATAGGCAGCTAGGTATACAGACCCTCAAATGGAGAAAAAGGATAGATCCCCACTAAAAAAGTATTAAACACCGTGCCATTCTCTATTTGAGGACCACCAACAAAAACGGAGCGTGGAGTTGAACAAAAAACAGCAAACCTTCGTGACCTCTGCTTGTCGCGAACCGGAAGTCTCGTCCCGAAGCGAACGGGACGTCGGCAACCAACCGGTGGAGACTTCGTCGAGGTGAAGCTGAAGCTGAAGCGGTCACCACCAACCAGAAAGCTGAGTGACCTCGATTTTGGGATCACCAACCACCCCAAACACACCCAAAACAGGGAAAAAAGCAAGAAACACCGGTGCTTTTCGATCAGCACTTCCCGGGCCTGTCATGACCCCGGGCACTTCAGCTCGAGCTCGGCACCGTGTGGAGCACCGAGCACCGCGAAGCGCGACGACGCCGGACGACGCCGTCTGCCGTCGAGGGTCGTTCAAGACTTCGAAGCGGCCCACGCTGTCGATCTCACCCTCGGTGGAGATCACCTACGGCGCTACGGACAGCATTGATGGACGGCCTTGGGGGTCGTCGATGGAAGCCTCCATGTTGGGAGGAACCCAAAAAACGATGGAAAAACGGCCGTCGAACTTGGAAAAGGGATGGTGGTTGAGGGATTTTTGATCTGTTGAAAACTCAGGGATGGGTCGTGACTCACCATATTTGTCTTGACTCAGGACCTTGACCGTCAACCTGCTCGGTGAACCCTTGGTGGCATGGCTGGGATCTTGGTGATCTTGTGGAGCCCAGCCCGTTTGGCGCCTCAGTGGCACCACCCGTTCACCTGGGTGAAATGGACCGCAGTTGCTTCGGGTTCAACCGTGAAAGACCACGGAACGGACACCCGTCGAACGGGGAACCACGCGAGCTGAAAGGGTCAGCCACCAATGCTCGCCTAGAGGATGGGTCTGTCACAGTTGGCCACAAGTCCTGCCCTAAAAAAAGTCCAGTCGTACCCCCCTCAGCTTCAGTACCACCGGACCCGACCCTGGCACCTACATGTCTCACCCTAGAAGTCGAACCACCATTGTTTTAATAGCCTCTACTGAACCACCATTGTTTTACCTAGGGTTTTAGACTACAACACCATTTAAAACATGGTCTTTGACTTCCAGGGCTCAGTGTCGAACACATCACCTAGCACCCCTGGCACCTACGTCATGAAACGTTCGGGCTTGTGACTCTCGTGACTCGGGCAAGACCCGAACGTCATGCTGCTTGGGGACGCCAAACGGGCGCGCCCATGCGTGGTGGCACGCACGAAGCTGAAGCCAGTTCCCCAGTTGAAGGTTTGATTCGAAAACCCTCCAAAAAAGACATCAAGAGACCTGTCTGTTGGTCTGAAAGCTTGGCGGTTCTTGATTTGGATGGTCCAAGCAAGTGAGCCACCACAAACTATGTACCATGAGAGGTTAAGTGACCTGAACTAGGACCCTACTGGGGTACCGAACTGGGATAGTCTAGTTCGGGTCATTCAACCTCTGTTGGTACTTCATGTCGTTGATTTCAGGCCTTGGTCCGATGTCGGCATCCCTTCGGCCCCGCCTGGCGGAAGAGCTCCGAAGACACGAAGACGTCGCCCTCCTCGTCGCACGTGGCCGACGCCGACGCCTCGTGGGCGCACGGCGGGGGTGGCAGGTGAAGTCAGCTCATCCGCCCAAGGCCTGGTGGTCTTGGTGGTCTTTTGGGGCATCTTTGGGTCATTGAAATGCCTAGTGACAAGGACCGACCTGCAGGGGCACCTGGTTGATTCAAGGACTCCCTCTAGATCGCAGGTGACCTGAAGGAAGGTTTGGGGAGAATGATGGTGTACGCCTTCCCTGGCCTTCCTTGGTTGTGCATGTGCACCTTTCGAGGTGTCTTCCCACCATTGGGGGTTCTTGCTTGGAACTGTGGGACCTACAAGGTATATGCATAATAATATATATATATATATAAACACGACCACACTTCCTGTTTTCACGCGTTGCAGAGAGTAGGTCTGAAACAAACGTACCTGTGATCTACTTTCTCACCTCTCGGGGCCCCGACCCCCCAATCACTCCGCCAAACCAGAAGTGATGGGGGGCCCCCCTACACCCCTCAGATATGCTACCGCCAAACCGGAGCATACCCGAGCTCAAGTGTTTTGAGAGGACCCTTCAAGATAACTCCATCTTGCGGGTATTCTGGAGAAAAACTGAGCAAGACACCAACTCTCATTTTCCTGTTTTGCGCTTCTTTCCACGCCCCCCAGCTCTGGGAAGTGTACACGGCTTCCCAGGCTCAAGTATTGGGCACGAGCGGAACAAACGGATGTAACCATGCAACGCCGAATTAGGGAGTGTCATCTCGGACAGCTGAGCTAGCCCATCGTTCAAGTAAATACGGGCCGTTTTCGCGGCCGCCCAACGTCCCTGGACCAGCAAGCGATCGAAAGATCCGTGGTGGTTAAAAAAGAATGTGGCCCCACCTCGCCTGAGGCTGTAAGGGCGGAATTCCAAGTGGGTCAGTCGTAGGCCTTCTATGGCTTGGGAAAACCAGCTACGCCACTGGTGAGGTTTCGGAGTTAAAAATTCGGAGGGTCGTGCAGACTGTTTCCAACGAAAAAGACTGGGAAGTACAGAGTCCTCATGCAATGTCACACTTTCCGCAGCTCCTTGGCGTGCTCCCGCTTTTGTAAGCCCGAGTGAAAGCACGGCGGGCCCCTTGGGAGAAGGAAGAAAGACATCCCGCGCTCGCAAAGTGAGCAGCTCTCCCGTGCGAAGTAACCCAAAGAAGGCCACGCGCAACGACAAGGCTATGAGCGGCTGCTCCTTCATGAGAAACCAGCCGCAAAGTGCATCCAGCACTGTCAGGGTCATTGGAGGCGCGCGGTTTGGGATTTCGGCGGTTGACCATGCTTTCAACAACCGCCAGCTGCCCGTGAGGCGTCGCTTCAAACCTGGTTCTTTATCTTGCAGAGCCGCCAAGGTGTTATTGGCGACCGACTTGCTTTCACCAGCAGCCCACAAGAACTCCAAGTAGTCAGATACAACACTATCTAGGGCCTGAGCACGCTTTGGGAGGACAAGCCCCTCCCCTGCCAACCAATCAATGAATTTGTCAAGACATGTCTGATAACGTTCACGAGTCCGAGGCTGAACGGTCAACCCCTTCAAAGTCCCCAGTTGTTTCCTCACTTTCATGCGCTGTTGTTGATTACGGCCCTCGATCACTTTTGCACCTTTCTTACCCATTTCCGCTGGACGGGCCGCCGGGACGGCCGATCTGCTGGGTTTTGGTGCGTGTCCACATAGGACCAAGCACCAACAGAGCCGCTTGCCAACAACAGTGCACTTATCTTTGCCAAGGTCCTCCTGAGTTTCTGGCTTGAAGATCTACCTCTCGACAAAGCATGCAGAACAACCAGAGAATCGACTAAGTGAACGAAACGGACAGGGCCTTCACGCAGCTCCTTAATCCTCCAAACCAGACTCGTCTTGACTGCCCGAAGCTCTAGGGCATTGATGTGTTCCACGTCTCCTTTCCAGCGCCACCCGATGACATCTCTCCACCTCCAAAGCTTACTCGGAAGCGACGCTCGCAGACGATGATACCTAGCAGGGACATCACTGCCCAGTTGGAGGAGAATGTCTTCCCCCCTTGACAGACACCTGGCCAAGCAGTTTTCGCACCAATCCTGACCCGGGCTGTGTAACTTGACTACTGTGACGTAGAGGTGGCCGCAATAGCAAGCCGGCAAGATCTGAAGCACATCCTGGCGTCAAACGATCAAGAATCTCCTGAACTGATAGGGACGGCAACCAACCAAGCAACCGGAACAAGGAGCTCAACAACACGCAAACAACCGGCACCGACCAACTATTGCCTAGCAGTTTCAGCCGACAGTCGCTATGGCACGTACTCCCCTCAGCCGCTTTTGTCATGCACCGGCGGGTGTATCCCAGGGGAAACCCCAGGATCACCTCCCGTTCTGAAATGGATGGGACACGCATTAAACCCTGGGAGTTTACCACGCAATTTTCATCCCGATATTGGTAGGGCGGAAACCTGTGAGAATCGCTCCTCCACCTGTTCAAAGCTTCCGGAGGGCAGAGCGCCAACCCCGCGGGTTTCCTTCCTGGTGTGTCCGAGGGCCTAGCCGTGGTGAACGTGGGGAAACTCCCACTAGGCTTGACACGTCTCCAGCCGGGCTCCAGATAGTCAGCATCATCCACCTGACCGTGAAGTTGGATAGTTCCCTGCACTGGGAGGCCTCTGACCCTCCCCTGAGCAACTGCAACTCCTTCTTGTGGCCCCATCTCCCAGTCCATCCAATAAAGACGCGGTCGACGAGCCAAGGAAATGCCATGAGCATCTACCACCCAAGGTTCCATCCCATACTCCCGATTCATCGCCAAGCAATCAACCTTATCCATGGAGGCGACATTCTCAATCAAACGGTGTAATGGGCACCACTTGAAAACCTGCCGCGCCATTTGTTCGATCCTTGGGATGTGCTGGAATAGGGAAGACCTCGCATCCTTCATAGCTCCCTTCCGGTCCACGTTCAAACCTGAGACTCCTTGGCACGGGGGTTCCGCACCCAACAGGACAAGCGACACCGACGGGAAACGCAGCCCCCAACCCCGCATCATCTCAAGATCAACCAAGCCAACGTCAGTCACCCGAATCACATCCGGGAAGAACGACTCCACAACACGAGAGGCGTGGTCATCAAGCTCCACCGAGACAAACCCAGCCACCGGTACTCTCAGGCAATCCAGAGCAACCCGCAAAGCACCAATCCCATCAAACAACGAGATCACGAGAATCTGGTCGATCTCATCCGGACATAGCACGTCCCCTCGCGCCTCAGCCTGGGAGGCCGCCAACCCGTAAGTGCTAAGCCCACGGGATACGCAGAGCCCACCTCCCGTGGTCGACGCATCACTAGCCGTGACGTGCTCCGAGACAGGTAGCCTGAAGTTCATGAATGCCAAGGGACACATTGCGATGAAGCGGATCAGCTCTACCTCGACTTCTCGACTCAACGCAGAGCGCTGATGAGGTGAAATGCCTTTCAGACTAGTAATCTTCTTCCAAATGGCATTCAACCCTGAGAGAAGAGGGCGCCTGAACATTGCAATGTAGACGAAACCACCCCCAATAATCTGTAGCTCTCGCTGCGAAGCCTTTCCTTGCGCAACTGCCTCCATTGCCAGACTCAAGTACCTGGCAACCTTGCTGAACTTGGGGGTAGCTGTTCCTCTACTCCCATCCACCCAGGCTCCCTGGACCTCCGCGTGCATGGACTGCTCCACTGCCTTCTTAGGATGGCGCGGGAGCCCCAGGCATGTATACGTCTCTCTGATGGCTAGTGTCCAGTCTGATGGTTGTCCTTCCACAAGCTCGGCCACCCGCCTGTCCACCTTGCGCAGCTCATCAAAGTTGTCCAAATAAACCCTGAATAGATGATCGGCCCGACTGTTGGGCCGGTCACGCCTGATCTCCTGATGCTTTGACGCAAGGCTCGCTCCTAAATAGAGAGCTTGTCCAATCACTCGTCTGTGCACGTGCTGGGCGATCGCAACCGAGCTGATGAGCCCCATAGGCAACACCTTCGTCACCAGGTGCCACTCCCGTCCGGAGTAGCCCCCTGGGAGGGCCTCTTCTGGCACCTCCCGTGCAAAGCCCATGTAGGGCCACCACTCTGGTGGTGTCTGGAATAGATAAAAGAAACACCGGATATCCTCTGAGGATGTAAGGAGCAGCTCACTGTCTTCAAGGATGATTGACGTGAGTCCGACTATTGAGGGAAGCGTTGCCGTATCCCCGACCAAGTTGCGACAAAGGGAGTTGGTTGGAACCAAATTCATGATTAGCCGGCATACGTCAAATTCAATGCCATCTGCTCCAACTGCTCTCTCCCCCTTCTCCACTGCAAAAAGGCCGTTAAGTAAGGGTCTTCCCCGAACATGGTGCAGTTCCTCCCTTTTCATCAGACCACAAACTCCCCTAGCGACCAGACCCCGGCACACCTCAGCCCAGTCGCTTTGCTCCACCATGATGGCTGGCGTCTTCCCCAAGTGCTGATCCTGATCCGGTAGAAGGCACTGCTCGAAATTCCGTACATAATCAAGGGTCCCTTGAGTGCAAAACTCGGTCAACACCAAACTTCCTACCCCTTGGGGCAGAGCTGCCTCAATCATCTGCCAAGTAAACCGGCGAGCGACTTTCACCTCTTCTCCCGAATAATCGATGGTCTTGGTGCGGAAGAACTCCCGAAAAGTAAGCCGCGGCACCTTTTCTTTCAACAGTTCACAACCCTCCAAAACTTGTTCAAGACGACAAACCAGCTCCTGCGAAACCTTGCTGGGAGTCCTCAGCCACCTACTCCTAGTACCGGCAAGTAGGTTCAACCCACGAACAATCGCCTCAAGGAAAGATACTTGGGCCCCACTCATCCCTAGTTGTGTTGGAAGCGGGAGAGGGAAAATCCCCTCCGAGGCCTGACTGCAACGCGTGTTCAACTGATCATCGAAAACCTCCAACATACGGGAGAGTAAGGGCCCCATCTCCCCCACCACCATCTCTTCTTGCTGACTCTTGTTTTGTAGCATCAGGCGCAACTCTTCGAGGTCGTGCCCGGCTTGTTCTGACACTCCTTGCCCCGCAGTACGGGGACTTCTGTGCACAACTTCTCCACCACGGCACGAGTTGAAATCCAGTCGTGGTGTCCCGGCATAGACGTCCCAGCGGCTCTCCTTCATTTGGGGTCGCCCGGACTCGCCCTGGAAAAACTGGGAGCCCCTCGTCATGTGCTCCCCTCCCTTCTGCCTCTCTCCTGCAGCACTCCCTCCAGCGAAGACACCTTCAGCCAATAAGCCACGGTCCATACCTGCAGCCTCCGCTTCCAGTTCCGCATGCTGGGAGAGCGCTCCGCAGTCCCTCCCCTGTACACTACTCTCCTCCTCTGCTCGGCCCAGAGCCCCTCCTGGACTTTTTTCAACAAGAGCTGCTCCTCCAAGCTCATAGCCTTCTGCCCGCTCCCGGCACTGCTGTAATAGGGCCTCTATGGCCTTTTCCTCCTCATCTCCTCTGCCTGTATCCTCTGTTCTCTTTTGCCTCACCTGTCTATCACCCCTCTTTTCTCTCTTTCCTGGCGACTCTCCTCTCTTGGCACTTCCTCTACTCTTTCTCTCATGTGCTGTTCCATCCTCAGTCTCACCGGCTAGCCATTCTCTGCTTTTCCTTTGCGGTCCCATTTTCCTTTTCCTTTCTTTCCCTTCTCACCCTTCTCCTTGTACGCCGGCTCTGAAGATGGAACAGCTTTGCCTCTGCCTTTGCCCTCACTGTCGCCTTTTCGCCCCATTCCATAGGGCTTGGGCCCCACCGTCTTGTTGCGGAAGTCTTCGCGGGCATGGCGGGCCGCTTCATAGCTTTCGCCTGCCTCTGTCATGGCCACCTGGTCGGCCCCCACGAGCTCTAGCTGCCTCGACACTGTGTAGTGCCCGCCTTTGAGGGTCGACTCTAGTGCCTTGGCCCTCTGGACCAAAACATCCAGCGCTGCCGCAATCTTGCGCCGGAGGATGAGATCGCTGACGTGGGCCACGGTGCTAATCTCTTGCCAGAGAACCGGCGATGCCTGACCCTTGAGGTGTTGATGAGCGTAAATCGCAAAGACCGGTGCCAGCTGCTCTTGTGAACTGCTGTATAAGTCTCCTCGGGCGCTCATCAAATGCTCTCGCATATTCTCTATGGCCTGCAAACTCAGTGCTCCGGGGTATCTCTCATGAAGCCGCTTCACTTTTCTTGTCTCCTCAAATAACGGCCCCTCTTCTTCAGATCCGTCCTCCTCAGACGAACTATCTGAGCTGCTGGCCTCCTCCTCAGAGCTGCTCGACCGCTTCCGCTTCTTGTCACTCCTCTTCTTCATCTTTCGGGCCTTCCGCATCAGCCTCTTACGGCGGCTCACATTTGGGTCCAGACAGGTAAAGGCAAAGACAGCCCTGGCGGTCTTTTGCCCTTTCTCCAACACCTCAAGCCCCTCCTGGGCCTCCAACTTCTCCTCCCATTCCTTTTCACCCTTTCTCTCTTTCCTCTTTTTCTTCTTCCTCTTTTCCTTTCCCCCTTCTATCTTCTTTTCTCCTTCAACCACCTCTGCAGCCGCCACCTCAGGTCTGGGAGGCTTATCTCCTCCCCTCCCTTTTCCACGCTCCTCGGCAAGCCTTCTCAATGACGACAACTCATCGAGCTCCGCAACGGCTTTCTCGGAGAGGTTCATCTGCCATTCTTTTGGGGCCACTGAGCAATCCCAGAACCCTCGGGCATGGAACACTTTCCTGCCGGTCTCTAGCTGGCCGCAGCTGTCCTTGCAAAGGTGGACCGAAATGAGCCGGTCCTCTCCTCCTCCAAACGCCTCCATAATGCTCTCCGACTGGGTGCCCGTCAGCACGAAATCCATGCGGCCATCACCCGGATGTAAAGCACGGACCCTGCCAGCCACCTTGACTGAGGCATTGTAATATGAAGCCCTGTCCAGCTCAATCACATCCAAAGCCCCTAGCCTTTCGAGCGTGAGGTCACTCCATGAGTACAGCTTCTCCACTGGGAGGTGCTCCTCCCTTTCCGCGGCAGGTCTATGGCGAGGTCGGGCACGAGGAACTGACGCAGCCGGTCGTCTCATCTTGGGAGCCATTGCCTCCCTTACCACCTGTAACGGCCTCCGCGGCCGTACGATTTCCTCTCCTGAAGCTCCTGCTTCGCCCTCTTTGTGATACCTTTGTTGGTCCCTTGCGACCAACGTGGGTGGCTTGAGTAGGGTATCTTACCCCTCCAACCGCTTCCTTGCGATTTTCCTTTGCTTCCACCCTTAGATCCTGATGACCTTCCTGGTGGAGGACGTTCAGGTGTATGAGGTGATCTGGGTTGCCTCTGAGTAGGTCTCGGTCTCAGGTGGGGTTCTCGTTCAATGGCAGGATCCCTCACGACTGTCTCCTCCGCCTTCTCCTTCTTCTCCTTTTGGGAGTCTGCGACTTCCCTTTTCTGCTTCCTAACCTCCGAACCGCTCAGTTCACCTGATCTCGAATCCTCTCTCCTCCTTCTCTTCTTCTCCTTTTCCTGTCTCCGCTTCGGCGTCCTTAAACTCCGAACTGGCTCTTTCTCTTCCTCTCGCCTTCTAGGCAAGGGCCTGCGATCCTCTGTCCTTTTGGGAGTGGTGCTGACTCCCTTGTCCTCCTTTTCTCCTTCTTCTTTCGGCTGTAAATAAGGTGAGACTCCGGTCACCTGTGGTGGGCTCCTCCGGCTTGTCCTGCTGTCCTTCCCTGATACCTCTGCGGCCTCCTCCTTCGCCTTGGTCCGCTTCTTGGGAGGGGTGTCTCCCTTCTTCTCTTCCTCGACCTGGCCCTCGCTGGGAGGAGATTCTCCCTTCTCTGGACTGTCTTCAGGTAGTAGGCGGCCTATAGAATAGAAAGCCGAGTCCAGTATTTTGGTCACCTTGGCCTGCGCTTCCTGTGTAGGTGGCAGTCGAGGGCCTGTGACAGCAGAGACCAACCGCGAGGATGAGGTGCACACCGAACACGAACCTGCAAGCAAGGACCACTTCCTGCAGGTCGGACACACTGGCATGCCCTTCGAGCCCAATGCTACGGTGAAACATCCCGTGTGTAGTGTTTATTCATGAGGTCATAGAACCATGTATCCAAGTATGTATCCATGCTGCATCAACATCATCGCCGATGGGTGGTTCCGAAAGGAAGGTTGTGGGAATCTTGGGGATCCAAACACAAGAACCAAGAGAAGGATGGCTGTGGACCAGCACATCTACCATGCCCCAAAAACGCTCACTCCATGTACGTGGCAAATATGGCCCAAGCCACCATGGAGCTGCTGGGATGTGTTCATTGTTGGCTTGTGGAATCTAGAGTGTCCAGGCCAAAACCGCTGATTCTCTGGCGTCCTGGTTTTAGGTCTTCTGATCCGGATTTTGTAGCTACTGTAGGTACTGCAAGGAAAGAGACTTCCACAGCCCGTCCCATGCTCCCTACTGGGAGCAAAAGGCGATCTAGAAAGAAAGACCCTCTTTCAGGCGATCCCCATCCTCACCATTCCGACGCCGGCACCTCCAACTTCAGAGAAACCGTCCGGATCAACTCCTCCTCCTTGGACCCCATGGACCCTGGGAACATGAAGAGCCCCATGAAGGGACCGAAACACCAAGCTCTCCAACTGTTTCCATGCACTGTCCTTCCCTCCATGCTTTTGATTTCAGAAACAAGAGTCCTTTCCACAGAGTCCTTTCGCTTTCGCCACACGCACAGAAACCTGCGCCCAACTGCCAAACCACACTTATGTGGTCGAAGGGCCAAACCACCAACACTCAAAACCTTCCCACGTCTTCTTCGGTTCTTCCAAACCTCCCTCTTCTCTTGCGCTGACCGGGTCCTCCTCTTCCACGGGGAAGGAGACCTTGATCTGCAAGGGTCGGATCCGGGGATCGGCATCGGCCACCACGCGCGCCCGGCGCTGCTTCCTCGGGAGGCATGGAGCAATAAAGACGTGCCCCGGATGCGGCGTTTTCGTCGGCCGATGCTCTCCGATTTGACATCGGGGGGGGGTGAGGCACGGTGAGGGGTATCATCATTCTTGGACAAAAAGACAGGGACTGCGGCAAGAGTCGCTTCGAAACAGGGCCTTCAGAACAACCCTGGATCCCTCTCCACATGAGGGTTGGTTGCAAGGCACTTGTCCCAGGTGGCATGACTCAAACAAATTGGCACATGGGTTCCAATGACGCATATCGCCGCATTGCGCCATTGGACCAGTGGAACAAAAGAGGTGAATCCCTTCATCTCCCTTCCTCCACCACAAGGTCTACCCATCCGGCCAGCTCACTGGGCCCAGTCCAAAAGAACCTTCCATCTTCATTCCTCCCCTGTGCTTCTGTCTCTTGGGGCGATGTGCTGACTCTACTTGATCACTCGAATCACTCCGTCCGGGAAGACCGGCACTCCGTCTTAAACAGTTCCACGCTGCACCCCACCGGACCGCGAACGCCGAACACCGACCCGCGCGTTTTTGAACGCCTTCGCCTCAGGGGTGAAGGATTCATAAGCCATCATTCTTTGACGGTAAGAACTAAATGGTCTTTTTCCTATGTCAAAGATATCCAAGGCTCAAGAACGCCTTGAGCTCCTCCCCTGCGTTGAAGGCACGGAACTGCACGGTGCCACCGTGCTTCTCCGCGGCCAAGGCAGGGGTGGCCAGCAGAAAGCCGCTGGGCAATTCCTGGGGCGATCCCGAAGGCTGGACCAAACTGACGAAAGTGCAACGAAAGCCAGGAAAGGACGAAAATGGATCCGAAGTTTGAAGCTATCTCTTGGTTTCGGTCATTCCCGAATAAGGATGAACTTGTGGGTGTAGGTTGGAGACCATCGCTATAGTAGGTATATCATTGCTAAAAAAGGTTCCTTTTGCAGGTTGGAGACCATCGCTCGTAGTCCTTCCCTCCTTCCTTACTTTCTTCGCACCAGTCAGTTGAGCCTTTCGGGGGTCGGCGGAGGCATTTTTACACCGCTCTGCGGCGGAGGCAACTCATGGTCGGATGGTGTAGAACTTGGATTTACTTGAAGAACTATACCAGGACCCTCCAAGGGGTGTCTATTTATAGCCCCTTAGCCGTTAAGGGGTGTCCATTAACCACCCCTTGAAGGCCCTGGTAGGAACAAATACTTACTCACAAATCATCCTCCAATTTTGCGGATTCACATAGGGAAAATCGACATCACCAGGATGAGGAGGGTGTATTCCATGTTTCAGCCGCCTGCTGTCATTGGAACGACGACGCACCGAGTTCAACCATCGCTCTCCGACCCTCCCAAGTCCGGAGAACAGTTCCACCAAAGAGGTGTCGCTAGTAGGTTGGAGGCCATCGCTTCTAGTTTGGAGGCCATTGCTATTGGGAGCAAGAACGCTACGAACGGGTCTCCTGGCATCGCTACGAACGGAGCAAGGACGCTCCTAGGTCGGAGGCCATTGCTATGAGGCTCCTTTTGCTATTGGGGTCCGTTTTGGAGAGTCCTCACCCAGCGGATCTTCTGGGCTCTGCCCCTCCCATTTTTGATGTCCATCTTGCCGAAGCCGAGGCTGGCACGCCGAACCCGCCGTGGTCAACAGGTCCAGACTCGTTCCCACACCGGTCCACCCCGCCCCGGTCCGTGGTTTCGAGAGCACGGCACGGAGCTGGGCGAGCACGAGCACGGCCCCTGCAGGGTCGGTGGGTGAGAACTATGGAGCGAATTTTTGGAGTTAAACGTGTTTCGGGCATTCAGTGCCCTCAATCGATGTCCAACCTGCCGAAGCCGAGGCCGAGACGGCGTTCGGCATGCGCCGCAGGTGAGTCGCGCGAGTGACGAAGACGCGGCGCCTGCTCGTGTCACCAAGGGTCGAGGGTTCCGGGACCATCCAAGTACTCCCAGTAGTACCTCGGTTGGTGAAGGGATCTGAATTTGGGATGAGTGTGGCCCCCTACCATCCAAGTCCGAAGGCTTCACACAGATCGGATACCCTGTCGCACAGACCGCGCGTCTGGCCAGAAAAGGCCCCAGATCCGCGATCCGTAGAGCCGCGAGCTGTTCTGAGCTCTACTTGGTCCTTCTTTTCTTCCTGCTTCTCCAACGGCCGTGTGAAGCGTTTAATGTATAATCAATGATGCTTGGACTTCTAGGGTATCCTGAGCTCTACATGTTTTCCTTCCCTCTTGGACTCCCAAGCAACTTCCAATGGACTCGTTTCGATGGCCGCAGCCATGGCACCGAGCTTTCCACCGCAGCTCCACCCGCTGCGCCAGGTCCTCACGCACCGCCGCCTACCGCTGCGGTGGTTCAACCGGCCGCGGTGTGGAAGGTTTTGTGGCTTTTCAATCACTCCCTGAATGACATTGTAGGACATATGTACCTACCATGGGTTGGTTGATTTCAGGGGTCAATCTAAATGGACACATGCCAGTCCCATCGAGTGTCTGGGTGTCTGAGTGTTGTTCTCCGATGACAGACAAGGCCGAAGGCTGCCAACCTCTATAGCCTCGAAGCACAGCCCCATCTTTCAAAAGAGCGACCCTAAGAATCCGGGGCCCAAACCAACACATAGGGTTTTGAGGGTCCGGACCCCTGCTATGGAGAGCCCAAGGATTCTTAGGGGAGTGTGAATAAGTCCCAGAATTGATGTCTGTTGTGTCAGCTCGGCAAAGATCCATGTTTGTTTTTCCTATCCCCAAACGTTCCGTGAACATCGCCTAATTCCAGGTCCCTCAAGAACCATCAGGATTGCCAAAGTCCCTGAACATGTCGGACAACTCATGGCTGGCAAGCAGATCTTCGACCTCCACGAGGGTTCCATGGAAGACCAGGGATTGGCTTCACAAGCGTAGCTGAGCAGTTCGTATGAAGTTGTAGCTGAGAGTAGTTGGTCGGTCTTTTTCGGAAAGGAGCCGTGGAGACGTGGGACTGCCCCGGACGTTCACCGACTGACCGTTCACCTGAAGTTTCAACGCACGTCGATTTTAAAAACACCATCCCCTGCCAGAGAAATTTGGGGGGGATATCTCCCAGATGAAACATCAAGCGTCGCGTCTTGGTGCGTACCCCCATGGCATCCTTCCTCCATGGCATCGAAAGCAGCGGGTTCACCTCCCCGCGAAAGCGTCTTGGGCACCTGGGTGTTCTCATCCACGAAGCGTGGCCCCAAAGGCTCGCCGAAGGCCACAGGCCGTGAGCCTTGGGTGCGGTGGCACGAGTTGAAACTTGGAACCCTTGGAGCTGAAAAAGACCGGGGAAACAGAGGCAAACGCAAAGACCGAAACCATCTGTGTGAGCAAGCGGTTTTTCGCAGCAGGTGGAACATATTCACCTACGGTCAATGTATGTAGATGTGCCATGCATGGAGTCTCTGGGTTAGTGTCCTAATTCTGGGTAAAGGGCTTGGTAGTGGGCGCACTCGCCGCACGGAAGATTCCTATCGGCCCGAAACAGCGTAAGATCCACCACCATATAATAGGTTCAATTTCCATCGTGTACGACTACAACATTAACTAAATACGTAACATTGATATGTTGAAAGCTTTCAGTACACAATCTTTAAAGAAAACTATTTGAGCACGATGCTAACAAGGATGCTTTTTAATGAAAAGGGCAGATATTGCCACTGGAATGCGGCACTGTTCATTCGCCACTTTCGCGCCGATCTATCAACTTCAAACACCGGCCTATATATCTCTGCGTTTCCATCTGTCTGGTACTTCTGCTTTTGAGAATCCTCCAGCATGACCTATTTCACTAGATGGCTCCGGTTTTTTGATCAGTGTGCTGGGAAAGGAAGAGCACTTTCCAATCTTCCTCTCCTGCACTTTGCAATTTTTTGCCTTTTCACAATCTTGCGCACGGCTAGGCTTTTGAGCCCTCTTGGAATGATACTTCACGGTGAACTCGGCCAAAGGAGTGCCGGTCTCGAGAATGTTGAGCGGCGTATGAATTGTGGACACTGGACACTCAAGCTGATGTCGCCCAATTGGAAGGAATTCAATCGACACGCGCACAAGCGTTCATGATCGAAACAAGGTGAGCTCTCATATTATGCCAAACACCACCGACTTACGCCAGGGTGGAGCGTGCCGGCTCCACCCGCTTGCATACTGTACGCGCCGGGAGAGAAGCGTGCATACGACGCGCGGCAATGGTTCGACCATGCCAAGATTGATCAACCGGCCAACGCTCGGGCCTCTGCGAGTTTCGCGCCCAACTGGCCACGGTCGATCTTTGAGCTTCGCTTGGCCTCAAAGTTGTTTCGCCCGTCCTGGGCTCTCGCGTCTTAGACTTGGGATCTCGAAATCAAGAAGTTCTCTCCCGGTTTGAACCAAGAAGCCATTCCCCAAATTCTAGGTTATTACATGACATTCTTCTTCGGAAGCTATGGAGAAAAAAAACAACTCCCCAAAGGAGCCCGTGGCTTTTTGCTGCCACGCCCTCACACAATCTCATTCCACACCCAAAAATGGTCCCACCCGGTGATTCAGGGTGTCCCTCGACCTCTTCCCTGGTCTGTTTTGCGGCCAGGAGCGTCCCCCACTGGTCCGAGACGCAAACCTCCCACTCACCAAAGAGCCACGCTGGGAAGGCCTGGCCTCGGGCAAAACGTGCCGAAACGAGAAACAAGCGGGGCAGCGTGCAAAATGGGCAAGTTGACTACTATAGATATAGATCCAGTAGCAATGGGGGGCATGCAAGCGAGCAAAATCAACCACTTCTCTGACGACACTCCTGTCCTCTGCTTCGGACAGCCGAATTGACCACACCCCATTCGAAGCACGCATCCGCGGCGCATCGACGTGGCATCGACCGCGTGGCAAGTGACCCAAGAGACCCCAGGAGGGTCTCTGCAAGGAGGACGCTTCCAATCGCCTCGATGGGAAGAGAGAGAGAGAGAGAGCAACAGAGGTTAAGTGACCTTATAGGACCCTAGAGGGGTGCCTATAGGATAGTCGAACGTTCGGGTTGTTCAACCTCTGCTGGGAGAGAGTCAGAGAGGCACTTGCCCCGTTTTTTTCAGTTCGGATCGGCCCACGGCACATGTGCGGAGGCGGTCGGACTCTCCGAGACGAGGAAGGCGAACGGTCCATCGCTGGACGGACAGCGATGCCCCAAAAAAAAGGGGGGGTGCGAAGGTTTGTGTGCTTTTCAAAGCGGAGTTGAACCCCTGGGAGTTGAGTGGTCGATTCCAGCTACGAACGTAACAAGTGCCTTGCTACTAGTAACAAGGGCATGACTACTAGTAACAGGAAGCTACTTATACAGTGCATGACCATTCTGTTTTCCCGGTGCCCCCAAGAGGAAACTTCTTTGCTTCGATGGTGCCAAACTGAGTCGAGCTGGACATTCTAGAAGGATGGTAGCTTGCAGAGAACCTTCCTGAGGGAAGAACATCCGTGTGAGTGCCTTGGTACACTCCCATGAATCATCCATGGTGACCTGTGTGGCGGATGACCCCATTTTTCCAGCAAACATTGGAACTGTAATTAAACTTAATTCTATTAATAGCTTCTTGCTCCTAGTAGTAAGGCCAAGAGCCCCTAGTAGCGTCCTTGTTCCTAGTAGCGATGCCCTCTGCTCCTAGTAGCGAACCTTGTTCCTGGTGGAGCTCCTTCAATCCGCATCAACCGACTCGTCTCCGTCGACCACGCGACTGCGCGACTGCTCGGCGAGGGACTGCTGCAACCAGCGAGTCTCAGTCGGGGTCTCGCGGGTCCCTGCGCTTCGTTGAAAACAGGCGTCCGCCGGGGGACAGGGGTGTACAATGGGAATCCCGGTGGAAGAAAAGTCTGAACACAGAATCCCCCGCTGAAAGAAAGAGACCCGTCTTCGTACACAGAAAAAACGTTGCCAAGTAAAAAAGCCATGTACGCCATGTCAGGTGCACAAATCGATTTCGACATGATCTGCAGTGACCAACAACTTGCTGTAGACAGGAACAACCTTCTCAAGCACTCCTTGGCACTCTCCATGTGTTTACCCCGCAACATCCCCGCAACATATGGATAACATGGTTTGAGCCCGTGGCTTTCGCCATGCCGACCGCAGCAACGATTCTTCATCCGAGCAAAAGGGTGATCTGTGGTTGATCATGACTAGTGGAAGAAGTCGGGGCCACCAACTCCATGTTCACTCGACGCACACGACATACCACAACATACCAGGGAGGTTTGGCTCTCGAGCCCTGTGCCATAGCTTGCCCCTTCGTAGAATCAATAGCCACTGAGAAAGGTCGGTCAACAATCACACTTCAATCATCTTGGATTGGACATAGACGACAATCCTCATGCAGTGGGACATCAATCAAGTACAGTGATTTGTGGGATTACATTCTTAAAGACAAAAATGACGAAATAATATACAGACTTAAAGTGATCCAAACATTGTATATTTTGACATAGACAACCATACCTTTTTGAAACAATAGAATAGAACATATAATAATGAAACATAGGCATAATCTTCATATTGATCGAACACATCAATCAAGTGGGGATAAAACTATACCAAACACAGGCTTGTAAGACATCCCTTCTGGCATTCTTACATCTGACCTTAGAAAAACTCCCAACTCGGTGGTCATCTCTGATCTTGAACCCAGCTCCGATCGCGGAACCGCCTAAACCAGTGGCTTTCGCGCGGCTTCTCGCGCCCAGCGCCAGCGCGGCCAGCGCAGCGGCGGCCGGGCGGCGTGGCACGTCCGGTGGGGCGCCGTCGGGCTGCGCCGTGCACGTGGTGCGTGCCGTGCGCTCGCGGGCCTTGGTGCGAGCATCGAGAGAGTCCACGGTGACTTCTTTCGCAGCGTGCCGACGACGTGAGCCGATCATGTCAGCTTGGGGTTGGGATCTTTGGAGCGATGTGTGTCTGAGCGGCATACGAGCCGTGAGGCGAGACGAACAAGTGCCCATGTTGTGTGGTCCACATCTGACATCTTGACCAGAGCCTTCGGCTTAAAGCTGTGAAACAATTCGCCAAAGACTGTTGGATTCATGAAGTGCCAGCATGCTTCCTTGCTATCGTCACAGGCTGGCTTTGGGGGTGCATCATCACACGCGACGCACCCCCCCACAAAGATTTTGCAATCCTTGCCATAGAGTTGTTTCTTCATCAGCATTCAATCGCCAGCAGGTCTTGTCCGTATAGCTTGGTGCCACCATGGGCCCAAAACAAGATCCATAGTTGCTGCCGGGGATATATTTCCTGGCCACTTTCTTCATGGACAGGCGATGTGCGACTGAAGATGTAGATCCTTTCGTCTTGTTGGCGCTACGGCTGTGGAATGCACATTGAACTGGCCAATCCAGCGACTATCACCGGATTGAGGGAGAGTTTGACCAGTGCTTGATCCGATTCTTCCTCGGCCAGGCGGCCTTTTGGAGCAAGCTCTGGGTCATTCGACCACAGGTTCGGCGCCAAGCCGTTGAGGCTTCCAACGTGGCGAGTTAACCCTCCAGCTGGTGACACATCGATGCTCCTTGCTCCTTTTGCCCGGAGCTTCGGTGGCAACAACAACTACCAGCATAGAACCCAGAGAGCAACTGATTCGAAAAAAAAACACCGGGTGGGCAAAAAAAGGCAAGTTTCTTTAGGTCACAGAAAAGCCCATGAGAGCTTCCAGTGACCGCGGGTGGGCCCAAGAAACTGCCAATCAGACAGGCAAGCAAGTGGGGAGACGCGAGGAAAAGATTGTAGCAGTATATTAGGAAACATATACGCGCAAACACTACAACAGGATGTTGCGCGCACACACAAACACACTCTGACATTGGTTTTCAGTTAGCTCAGTTCCCAAGTCGAAAGAGGTGATGGAACGGAAAGGCGCAAGATCAGCTCAACTTGAATGTTGAGCACAGTTTTTCGTGTGACTGCAGAAACGTGGCCGCGGCGAGCTCAGCTGCAGGAAAGTGGGTTTGGGGGAAGTATCATGGAGAACCACCATGAAATCAAAAAAACGGAGAAGTAGAGTCACAGCGTGGAAAACAGTTTCAGTCGCAGGTACAGGAATGTGCGTCCACATTCCCTTCCGGCTGAATCCCATAGCTTCGTTGGCATGGCTAGGGAAACAGCTGCCATGCCCCCTGCTCGAAAACATTTGAGTGGAAGAAACTCTTAGATACAGAGTGTGACACACACACACACACATGCACGTACAAAAAGATGTGCGCACACAGTACAGCTCCTAGGTTTCACAAGCATTGCGCGCAAGCCTTCAAACATAGCCGCAAGAGCAAAGCCAAAGGCCAGCCTGTTCGAAACATGGCACTGGAGGTCCCCGCGTTCTCCACCAGCCTTTGGATCCGAACGTGAACAAACTAAAGATGCTGCTGCATGTGTATTGCCCGATGAAAACAATGTGTATTGCAATGTGCATATTTCTATCAACTGCATACCACGACATCTGTGCGCGTTTGCTGTGCAGTTCCCGGGCTTCACCGACACGATGGCGCGTTGAAACCACTGGTTGGTGTTTTCCACCCACGAAGGACAAATATGAGTCAGAGGGTTCAATCATCCCCAAGTAAGGGTTGAAAATATCCGAAACCATCACCTAGACCAGCACCAGTACCCCGCAACCACACCCTATTTTCAAAGTGCACACAGCCAATGGCACAAGCACCCAGCGCCGGCACCGGCACCCAGCACCGGCAGCGTGTCTCGAAAGCGGGCATGGGCTTCTCATTCTGAAGTAAGAACCCCATAGCTATCACTATCGAGGGACTATCGCTGAGGAAAAAACCGAAGCAGTTGATATCAAGAGTTATGATCAAAACACCTAGATAAGACAGTGTCCTCTTTGAGCTCACCAAAACCTCGCCCCAAAGCTCTGCTATATAGTTATGATCATAAATCAAGAGGGCTGCTCGAACCAATCGTGGTCAACATCAAGACATCCCTCCCATACACAACTATCGAGTCCGCCCCACGAAGACATCACCGAAATAATAACACACTCAGCACACATTAACTGCATGTATATAGTGTATATACTATATTATGTATATATATATATTAATTAATATATGATAAGCTATGTTTTGTGATGAGCCCCTGTGAGCAACAGCGAACTCGTTCCAGCGGGTTGGGCCCAATGGCGGATTCGGAAACTAGGAGGTCAGAGATTCGGACACGCTACGTTCGTAGTCATGCCCAGAGATTACTAGCTTCTTGCGGTCAGAGATTCGGACACGGACCTGGATGCAGAAGACAACACCCAGACACCTGGGACTGCCAGTCCGATGGTCTCGTCGACGTGTCGCGTCTCCGTTCCCACCGGGTCACATCTTTGGCCCACGGCGCCGACCGCGCTGTGTGCGGGGCATGGAAGAAAGCGGGTGTGAGCGTCATGGGGACGCCACGAGTGTGTCGAGTGCGGGTGTGCTGTCCTTCAGAGCTATGTTGCTTCTATACCAGCACCGAACCCAACAGGTCTCCGTTGCATGGAGGGTTGGGTGGGAAAGACCCTGTTAGAGGTTTCAATTGGTCACCGACCTGAAGTCGGTGTTGGTATATAATGAGTCATTCGTGGGCCGCGTGTTTTTTTGGTCCGCAAGCAGGTGACCTGAATTTTTGGTTTCGGTGTTTGAGCTGTCAGGTTTACGGTTTTGCCAGACCGAAACCGCTGTGAATCGGTGTTGCGGTGATGAAGCTCCCTGCGGAGCTTGGGCCAGAGGCGTTTCTTGGATCGGCGGACCGGTGGTTCCGGCAAACAATAATGCCGAAGCTTCGGGATCCACTTGTACAAGCTTTTTCAGAAGATGAGTGAATCTTGTGTACAGGTCTGGGATGGACTGCCATCGCAGCTTTCTGAAATGAACCACGGTCAAGAATCATGACTCAATCAAAAGAAGGATTCGGTGAGCATGGTGAGCATGGTATCGTTTCTTAAGGTCTTACGTCCATCTTTTTGGTATTAATTTATAATGTATAGTGTCGTCTTCCGTCAATCTTGACAGTTTCTCTCAAAGTCGCCCCTTTTTGACTTGCACTTGTTGCTGCTGGACGGTAGGTGCAGCACACCAGCAGCGGAGGTGCAGACCTGGGAGCACGTGGGGAGAGGGATGGGCCCTGGGATGGGCCCAAGGACCTGAGACTGACTCTCTAGTGGAGAAGAGCCTTTGGGGAGGTCCAATAGGTGAACCCGTTGGGGGATGGGTCGTGGACCTCCCACCTTCACCCGACATCCTGTTCCTCGTCCCACGTGGCGACCAGCGACGAAAACGGCATCGCTGGGCACCAGCGACGGACGTTGAGATGAGGGAGGCGTACGACCCTCGGCGGTTCTCGGGTCGTCCGTTCAACACCTTGGTCCCGACCGGGTCACTGAGGACCTGAGGACGTCACTACAGTCCACATCCCGTCAACCAAAAGCCGCTTCACTCGCTCCGTTGCAAACCGTGGGGTTTTCGTGGCTTTGGCTCGTTGCATCCTGAAGCCCGTTCAGAGCTTCCTAGCGGGGCGCTCTGTCAGGACTTGGTCTCTGCAGCTCCTCATCCACCTGGTCCAACCGGGCCGGCAGCCGCTGCGCACCTCTTTTTGCTGCTGGCAGCGTTGGAAGAACATCTGCGACCGACCGTTCCAAGCTGCTTCTTAAGCCTTACTGGTAGGACCAAAAAGCTACGAACGTAGTAAAGGGCGTTGCTACGAACGGAGCGAGCGTCGGACGCTACTAGTAGCTCCTGGCATCACTACTATAGGACCAAGAAGCTACGAACGTAACAAGGGCAACGCTACTAGTAACAAAGGGCATTACTACTAGTAGTATTCTTGCTATTAGTCAATATTCGTAACAAGAAGCTATCAGTTTCTTCGCTTTCGAGGGAGAAAGTGAGGACCGACACTGTTCGTCCGGGTTTTGGGACACCCCGTTCCTCACCTCTATCTATTTATTCTTTCTAATAGCAAACATTGTTACGACTAGTAAGGCACTTGTTACTAGAAGCGATGCACTTGTTCCTAGTAGCTTCTTGCTCCTATAGTAGTAAGGCACTATCTAAGCTTATAAGTGTCTAGGACAGGCGTTTGAACACCGACCGGTCGCGCGAAACAGCTCGGGCTGGTCGTGGGGAAGGAATGGGCCAGGAAGGGCTGGACGCCGGGCTTCGCCGGCTTTGACTCGTGGACTGAGCGAGGCACCTTTTGGGGGAGCCTGGCTCCCTGCGTTCTGGCCTTTGGATATACTATTCCCTCCAGAGGATTCGGGTGCGACCCCAAAGGATTTGTGTCCCGGGTCTCGTCTGGCGAAAACCCCAACTGCCCAAAGCTGGCCCCCACTTCCAGCTGGCCTTCCAACCCAGAAAGCCTTCCCCACCACATCGCTGTCACGGTCTTGGGCAGAGATTCCCGGCGGACCCCGCGACGTCTCCCACTTGGGAGACACTTGCGGCCGGCAGGAGCAGCTCACGGGTGGCAGCTCACTCGGTGGAGTAGCCGAGGGCCTTCTGCATTTCCTTGTAGTGCGCCATCAGGTCCTACCCCCAAGGTCGAGAGGCGCGTGCAGTGGTGTGTGCAGTGGCCGGAAACTGGCGGTTTGTGGAGGGCAAGCCGAAGTTGTGGATTCGTTGAGAGGTTGAAGTATGGTTTGATGCCTAAGAACCCTGGGAGACTCTCTATCGAACCTATGAAAGTAGACTTGAAACATTCAGAGTCATTCGGATGTTTGAATCCCATTTTTTCCCCTGAAATCCACTGAACACATCTTGAGGTTTCACCCCTTCAGCCTGGCGCGACACCCTTTCCACCGACCAGGCCATGTGGGTCGCTGCGACCGAACGGCGACCTTCGTCACTCCGACGACGGAGTCGACGCTGTTTTCCAGTGAACCGTTGGCCCCGTCGGTGAGGTCGATCCCCGGTCCGCTATACCGGCTATACCTATAGATCTTCCGGTCGGATGTGCAGAATTTCTGCCTTTGAAGCTGGTTTGATGGATGAAAAGGCCGAAATGACCTGCACGTCGTTGGAAGATCTATGGATTGGTGAGGTCGACCCCAGAACCCCCCCCAAAACCCCTGCCCAACTCCTTGGGGGTCCGGTCGGTCGCGCGGACTTCTTCCGGTCGGCTGGGGGAAGAGCTCTGTCAGACCCTGAAATCCACCACGTGTGCCCTGCCAGACCCTGACCCGCGTGCAGAAAGGTCTGGTGGAGGTGGGGATCGAGGTGAGAAGAACCACATGAAAGCTGTAGAACCTCATAGCTCACGCACATGCAAAGTTCATTCCTTTCGGCGGAGGGAAAAAAACAAGTCAAATTCATCCAAAGGCTTCCTGCCTTTGACCCTAAGAATCCAGGCCCGAACCAACACATAGGGTTTTGAGGGCCCCGACCCCTGCTGAAGCACATTAAAAGGAATAGGCCGTATACTTGCATCATCCTGTCTGGGTCACCAATAGACTACCCGGCACTACATATGGACCTTCAGACGGGACACCCAGACAGGATGATCTTGGTAGTTAAAGACGAATCTCTTTGCAGCTCCACCGACTGACGCGCCGGAAAAAAGAACGACTTGACCCTGCCAAACCGACGAAGCCTTGTCGACCAGCGACAAATAGGACCGGGCTTCGTCCATTTCTTGTTCATCACCTCAGTAGCAAAGAAGCTACTAGTAGCAAAGGGCATCGCCACTAGTAACAAGAAGCTACGAACGTAGCAAAGGGCATCGCTACGAGCAAGAAGCTACGTTCGGGGCTCCTGGCCTTACTACTAGTAACAAGGACGCTACAATCACCTCCACTTCGCAGATCCGACGCAAACCGACCGGTCGGTTCCGGTTCCCTGACCCGGTCGACGAGCGAGCGAAACAGCGAAGCACCGAGACGTGGCATGTCAAGAGAGGTAGGTGACCTGAAGGAGTCGGACGGGTACCCAGTCCTGGGATAGTCGAATTAGTTCGTCCAACCGAACTGGTCGTGGCTCGCCGTCTGGTTCGAGTGGCTCGTGTGGTTGACGTCGTTGGTGTGATCCTCGATGTGCCAAAGGCCGAGGTACCGAACCGGACGCACGACCAGGTACCGGTGTCACGGAAAAAGCCACCCCGACATGAAGCTTCAAGTGGAACTCCTGGTATATTGCATATAATATGTATATAATATATATATATATATGGATCTTCCAACGACGTGCAGGTCATTTCTGCCTTTTCATCCATTAAATCAACTAAAAGGTACACAATTTGCACAGTTGGAAGATCTACCGAGCACTTCCAATGGGTGCCCAATGGAGACCTATAAGTAGGGTAGGGTTGTCCATTGGTGACCCGTTGGAAGCAGCTCGTAGGTATATATAGATAATATATATTATACCAGGACCCTCCAAGGGGTGTCTATTTATAGGCCCTTAGCCATTAAGGGGTGTCCATTCACCACCCCTTGAAGGCCCTGGTATAGACCCCCCAAATAGATAGAAAAGTAGATCCTCACTCAAAATGTATTGGACATGATTGGACACCATTTCAATTGATTTGGGGATCATTATAGATTACAGTCCGGTCCTACAGTCCTACGGTCCTGTGCGGATCAATCGGCTTCCTCCTCGTTTCGTGGACGCACCGAACATGGGTGAACAGCATATGAACGAACTGGGCCGGACGAACAGTTCCTCCCGTTTGGCCGTGAAACTGCTTCGAAACCCCAAACCCCTGACCCGAGGATTTGGGGGCGGGTCGCGTTCGGGCAGATCAACAGGTCTCTCCATCGGTTCCGAGTGCTGATCCGTTCGTCCCTGGGCCCTTCGGGCAAACCATCCACGTCCCGGTTCTTCGGGGTTCCCAGGCCACCGAGGTCTCCCAGGCCGCCAAGGGCGGGGAACAGAAAAGTCCAAGACTCTATTCTCACTTGAGGCTGCTGCTTGTATACGCTTTGATGGAAGTCAGAAAGCTTAGAACCAGGGAGTTCTTGTAAAGATGCGCAGCCAAGAAAAACTCCCTTGCGGGTGTTGGGGCCACTGGCATTTGACCTCCTATAGTCATAGATTCTTCGCCCTACGGTCTTCTATCTGTTTTTTTCAGTGAAACTCATATGGTGATTGCTGTATTCCAAGGATGTTGGTCCATATTTTGCGTGCTATTTATTGATTGTTGCACTACATGCTTCTTTTTTTGGGCTGTTTCACAGGTTTTTAGCCCAAAACAGGATCCACCTGAAAAAGAGGAACACACTAGGAAGCATTTATAGCTTCAACATCAGAAGACATCAAAAGGACCATGACCCTCTTTAGCCGAACACAATCAGTAGCCAGCTTGCATCACTGAAGACAGCCAGAACATGTCAGGAATGTTCGGCATCCCGGACAACTGAGGGGTTGATCTACCACGGACCATCTGATGAACCTCAAACCACCCGCGGTGAGTTCGGAGGCGTCTGACTCATCTCGGCGAAGCCGCCAAGTCGTCTGAGCTTAAACAGACCCAGATCTTCCAACTGTGCAGACATTTTGAATAGTTGGAAGATCTAGGTATACCATGGTATACCATGGTATACTCTATGATTATAGGCGACCATTTGTTTTCTGTTCGACCATCTGTTTTCTGTACAGACCTGGGCTTTGGAAAAGTTTTTGGTGGTCCTTTCTTCCGTTCTTGGACCCTGAACTCACTGGTGGGTGAGACGCTTCCGCGCGCGGATCCTCGGCTCCGCACGGTGAAGGAGTAGCCGAACTCCCCGCGGTTCCTGGTAGCTGAGACGATGGGGCCATCGGAGTTGAGTCCATTGAGAACACATTCAACCTAGTAGCGTCCGATCGCTCCGCTCGTAGCGAATGCCAGGAGCCCCGTTCGTAGCGAACCTTGTAGACTAGCAGTAAGGCACTTGTTACTAGAAGCGATGCACTTGTTACTACTAAGGATAGGGAGAAATGGACCTTTCATGGACCCGCAGTCACCAGACCGGACCGGTTCGGGGTGCGGACGGACCGACAGGGAGAAATGGGTGTTTCACGCACGTCACATGGAACCGGCCCCGGTACCGGATGGGACGACGAAACGCCACACCACCCCGAGCGATGTGACTACTGGGACTTTTCCTTTGACAAACTCAACAAGTCGAACTGCCAGCAGAGGTTGAACAACCCGAACGTTCGACTATCCTAGTTCGGTACCCCTGGTGACGGGTCCGACTCGTTCAGGTCACTGGCTACCTCTGTTGGTGGCCACACCGTTTTCACCCACTACGTGTATCACGGAGTGTGTGTTTCACGGCACCTGAACCAGTCATTTTGTTGTACGATCCTTTCATTTGTACGGGAATCCTGGTGCCGTTGTAAGCCCCACAGCTGGCATTTGATTCTCATGGCCCCGTTCCCTGTGTCTTTTTGTTGTCGGATGTGTCCCTCTCTTCTCGGTGGGAGCACGGAGAGGTCCGAAAGAAGGGCCGAACAACGGTGCGGATTTTCGGGGCCCGGACACTGCGATCCCCGGACGCTACGGATTGGCTGACTACGGATGGCCTGGCCCTTGCGTTGCGGGGCCCAAGGCTGCAGGATTCTTTGACGTCATCGATATAGGAACTTCTTTTTCTTTTCCCTTTTCCTTTGCCTGTCCTTCTTTCTGTAGGTCCTACTTTATGATTTTTATGTTTTCTTGTTCAGGAACAAAAGAAAAGAACGTAAAGAAAGAAAAGAAGAAAGGAAAGAGACACATATAGGGATCTAGTGATTTCTAACTCTCTTTGGCGCCTCTTTTTGTTTCTCCTCCCTTGGCAAGTAGCGATGGATCCCTACCTCGTTTTTCTTTTCTCAGTTCAGTCTTTCCTCTTTTTCAGGATGAGTTCCCTCAACTTCATCATCTAACAGGTCCTTTCGACAGAAAAACCTCCCCCGAACACACACACATACACAAAAAACCCACCCTGGTGCATGATGGAGCGGCAAATCCTCATGCACCGCGGCGTCCAGTGCCCGGCGCTTGAAGTTGTCAGAGACCTCGTTGCCGAAGAGGAAGTCCAACATCTCCTGGCGAAAGCACCAGGTGAATCACCGGTGCCCTGCGCGACCTGGGAGATAGAGGAGACCTTCATCTGGGAGCTGGAGAATTTGGGTTCGCTACACCCAGGTGTCTATAGAGAGACCCTCCCAAAAAGCTGGAAGACATCCGGTTGGGTCTCCCAATGGACGACACCCACCTGGACCGATTCGTTGGATCTGAGTTTGGAGCACTTCCACCACACCACTGTGGCTCCCGAGTCGTCCACTCGGCCGGAGCAGTATCTCCGACTGTCATGGCTCCCAAGCATTCCTGTCGGCTCGGTGAGTGCACTCGGCCTTCTCCTGTGTGCCCTGAACACGATTTCACCCAAACGGGGTTGGTTCGGGGAGACCAGGAGGATCCAGGTCATTGCTCCTTAAATCGCCTTCAAAAAGGCGGCTAAGGGCCATTGGAATCAACACTCCAGTTTGCCAGGGGGGCCCTGCTATGATGATTCTTGGGGCGGGTGACTGGTCATGGTATGTTCTTGTTTGGGCCCTGTTTCGGGCGATTCGGCCTCAAGCTTCCCAACCAGCTCAGTGGCAGCACCCAACCCGTTAGCAGCGGCTTTGGGACCGAAGCAATATGTCCCAGACACTCCATGGGACTGCCATGTATGCCGATCAGTTGACCCCCCAAAAACCACCCCAATGTAAGCATATACCTGGATCTTCCAACGACGTGCAGGCCATTTCTGCCTTTTCATCCATCAAACCAGGCTTAAAAGGCAGAAGCTTGGGCACGTCGTTGGAAGATCCAGGTATGGAGTGTCTGGGTGTAGCAGTTGGTTCGGGGCCGGTCTCGGTGTTGGGTCAGGGGTGCAGACTCCGTCGGGAGGGGGTGCCGGAACTCGGGGTGTCCCTGTCACATCCACCCACTGACGGACGAGGCACACCACCCCCTTTGGTGCCCCTAGTAGCGATGCCAGGAGCCCCGTTCGTAGCTTCTTGTTCCTGGTGCCTCCTGGTTTGAACTCCGATTTCATCTCTTGACTTCTCTTCCCTTCGCCCAACAACGCGTTTTTCACACCACTGCCACTACGCCGGTCGCGCCGCCAGCAGTGTCCTGTACGGTTTGATTGAAACCGGTCGAGGAACCGGTCATTCTCTCGAAGCGGCTCACATAGACTTCCGGCTTCGTCACCTGCGCGACGCGAAGCGAAGGACACAACCAGCGAGTCGCAGGCGGCGACTTCAACCAGCGACCATGCGGAGACTGAAAAACCACATCACCAACATCATACCACTGGAATTTCCATCCCCTTCTCCTCCCCCAAAGGCCCGCGCCCGCGGCGTCCCAGCGCCTGGTAGGCTTGGACCATGTTGTAGACGACGGGCAGCATCCTTCTGGCCATCTCGGGCACGCCATCCTCGCAAACGTGCGCGGTTTGGCAGACAGCGGCTCGGAGCGGCACTGGGTGCCTTCCGGCAGACAGCGACCCAGGCCCGGACTGAATCCGTACCTGGAAACCCAAACAACCAGAAACAAATGGTTGTTCCAATATGGCAATTGAAATCCTTTACATAGGAAATGGCTGTTTGGGGAAACATCCATTTGTTTTTAGGTAGTACCTGAACTGTGCACTCTGTGCACAGCGTAGCCCAGGCGTCTTCGATTCCTGGAAACCTTGGCGCAGGAATCGACGCGATCCTGGACCCGAATCCTTTGGGGGTCGCACCCGAATCGTCTGGACCTTCGAACCAATCCCGGTTTGGTTCGGGACCAGGAAAGGGCTGTTTTCATGGAGAGTCTGGGTAAGACACTTTTTTGAGCTGATCTGTATTGAACTCCTGCTTGCGCAGGGCTTGCGCAATGGATCAAGCAGACTGTGGCCTCTCTTTCCCACCGGATTCAAAAAAGACCTGAAAGTTCATTTGAAGTGCTTTTCGGCCACGCATTTTTTTCTTCTTCGACCCTACTGGAAAGACAGAAAGAACGAGGTATCCGGACAGATGCAGATGAACCCTAGACTTCCAAGACCATAAAGAAAAGGTTGACCTGGTTTTTGTAGTTAAATCCTTAGTTGATTCGGGATTCAGCCTATTAAATGAATGGTTGTTGGAAGCCTAGGGTGAAGGAACTTTTCTTTGAACTGGCCTGGCCGGCAGATCGGGCGCTTCGTTTTGCGTCGGAGGCTGCGCGAGCTTCGTTTTTTCGGACCATTTTCTTAGGACTTCAGACAGAAAGGCGGTTTCTGGAGTTGAGGCGTCCAACAGTTTCCTGGCACTTCTGGAGAAACACACATTTAGTGCATTTAGTTCTTGATGAACAGTGAACTCATCTTGCAAGGCACCTACTTTGCCTTCTTTCGTGAATCATGCCGCACACGGTTTCGTTGGATGGCGAGTAGGGCTCCCGGCCCGAACGAGCGGCTCGTCGGCCTTGGGATGCATGGAGGCCATTCCGTCACTGATGGAGTTCCAGGGCTCGGCGCCGCGATGGTGGTAGCCTCGGACGGTCTGAGAACGAACCTCTCGGTCGAGCCACCGGTCGAGCCATGGGGACGGTCCTTTGGAGCGAAGCCATGTCGGCTGCTTTGGGCAGATTTGGGAGACTTTACGAGAGGTATTGATCCTCGCAAGATCAAGAAGTGAAAGCGAAAGCGTTCCGATGAAGTGAAAGCGTTCCGACTTTCTACCTGTCATCAACTCGTATCGAGCGATGGCCTCCACCCTGCTAGCTGCGGGGCGCTTCTTGTTACGAATGTAGAGACGTGTTGGGGCAGTCTGGGGTCCTAAGATGTCTCATGGGTGGCCCAAACCCCTCGAACATCTGCTTTTGGACGCCCAAAAGCAAAGACCAGTTGAAGCCTGGAATGTCCAGTGGCCCATGAGCTAGAACATCTGGAGCTATCCTCATGAAACCCAACTGTGAACATGAGCTGTGTCATGAGCAAGGTATTTGAAGGTCGGCATTTTTTTCTGGTAGGTTGGTGATTTTCTCAATGAAACACATAATGTTGGATTTACCATGACAAGCCACACACACACATCTAGAAGAAGGATAGGGATCGGTTCGAGATTTGCGGTTGCAAAGGGTCTTCCACAAACATGGTATATATTATATTATCCTTCCAAGCGGATTAGCTTACAAATTCCAATATAGGGTTTAGCTTGAAACTCCTGTCACAAGCAACCTTGAGTAATTATGAGATACCAAGCAGCTCAGTCAGAGCCTATGGCGCACCCCAGCTCAACATGAGTGAACCACACCTAACACCACTTGGAAGACAAGATCCCCCTGGAAGCCACTTGTTTGAACGCTCTAACTTGCCCCCTGAGCAGCGCGCCTCTTCAAAAGACCACTGAGTGTGGAATTTTCATATGACTTAACATAACCATCCCTTTGTGCTCGGGGTCTACGAGGACACCAGTAAAATCCTTCCTTAGGCCTCGATCTTTCAGTGGTTTTTCCATGTTTTTCCACACCATCCAAAAGAGGCCGACTCTCTTGAGTCTCATCATCTACCGAGCCATCCATGTGGCAATAGGAGGAGATGACCATCTCCAAGGGGTTTCGAATGGTCATCACCTCAGTCGATCGACTGGTCGACCGACTGAAGCAGCCCCCCGACCGCAGGTCCGACTTGTTTGTGGGGCGAAGCTGAGGTGGAGAGCCCCCGACATGATCGGCACTCTGTCCTGTTCGTCCTGTTCGACCTGTTCGACGTGTTCGACCGAGGCTTTGAGGATCTTTCCAACCTTTGGGTTCACCGAACTACTCACACCATCTCAGAATCGTCGTCTTCGGTTGAAACCGAAGATTGCAGTCTGCCATCCTCGGCGGTGTCTTTTGTGCGGTAGAAAGCTCCGGGGACCGACTCTCATCGCTTCCGGCGGACGAAAAGGGTGACCCACAAGACGAGGAGTTTCGACGAGGCGGACCTTCGCCTCACCGAAGAGCTACACTCTGACTCAAGAAGCTACGAACGGGGCTCCTGGCCGTACTACTAGGAGCAAATAGCTACTATAGTAACAAGAAGCTACTATAGAGTGAAAACCACCCGTTTCAAGAGGAAAAGTCGTCTCCCAAGGGACCATGCCATCCACTTCCATGTGATGTGTTTGTCAGAGAATCATGATATCACCTATTCGGGAGTTGCTGCTTTTCGATTGCTGCCACCTCGCACCCTCCGATTTTTTTTGATATTCAGCTGCCAGCTAAACCGTGCGATGGCCTCCAACCTAATAGCGATGGCCTCCAACCTAAGAGCGATGGCCTCCAACCTTTTGGCGATGGGCTCCAACCTACTAGTGATGGCCTCCATCCTAATAGCGATGGCCTCCAACCTAAGAGCGATGACCTCCAACCCAGGAGAAATGGCCTCCAATCTACTAGCGATGGCCTCCAACCTAAGAGTGATGGCCTCCAATCTAATAGCGATGGGCCATGGGCTCCAACCTAAGAGCGATGGCCTCCAACATAATAGCGATGACCTCCAACCTGATAGCAATGGCCTCCAACCTGATAGCAGTGGCCTCCAACCTAAGAGCGATGGCCTCCAACCTAAACATGTCCTATTTATTTACTTGGCTGAACGCTCGGTCATCGTCACGTTGCAAGGCACTCCCCGAAAGCCGCCCGTTTGCGCGGTCTCCGCACGCAGCTCCAGCAGCGCTTTGCCGCTGATGTGGTTGTGGAAGCGCACGTTCGCTGGGTGCTCGGAACACTCCTCGACGCGAAGAAGCGAGCGAAGTGCCGTGAATGTTCCACTGGAAAATCCGCGGTGGTAAACTTAGCCCCCGATAGGCTTTGTTCTGAGGATTTTTTGGGGGGGTCTGCAATAACCCTAGAAATGTCCAGTTCGACGATATTTTGACCGACTAAAGGTTTCAGGACATTCCTGAACTCGGGTCGCCCAAATACCATTCTTTTGACAGTCGACTGGACTCCCAGGGTATATGGAAAACAGCGAAGCAAGCAAGCACCTGGTATGAGGGATGTTCGGCACCTGCTCCAAAGGGAGGTGGGGATGGATTTCCCGTAGTCTTGGAAAAGAGGCTTCCAGATCTAGACATTTCCAGACTATAGTCCTGGCACGTCTGGTCAATCATGTGTTCGATTATTGCATGCTGAATCTTGCTCAATCGACCTCTACCAGCTGCTTTCTTACGTAACTTACTGGGGATCATCACCTGGACAACCCACTACTTGTCTGAGGTCTCAGACGCCCAGTGTCGATCTGTTGGGCGCTTCCGGCTGTTGCGCTTGGAATGAACGGCCACTTTGGGGGTCGCTTCGACGGGGATAACAGCGACCGACGGCATTGCTTCGACGGGGTTGAGGTGATCAATGGTGACCAGGGAACATCGCACCACACAGCTTAGCTGTTGCCAAATGTGTCCTCTTCTTATGTCCACTTTTCGCCCGATCACCTTCTGCTTTCTCCCTCCCTCCTGTTCTTGGCCTTTGGACGCCTTTTTGACGCGGCCCCGTGAAGGACTCCGCTCCTGATCCCACACGCCGTGGGTGAGGAACTCTTGTCCCATATGGTCATACCTCGAGTCTCCGCATCGCCCGGAACGTCCGGCGGAACACCTCGAACGAACCTCGGGCGGAACGAACCTCAGTGGAGGTGTGGGGCGTGCGGGGCACGCGGGGCGTGCTCTTGACCCATATATCCTGCCATTGAAGAGATCAGCGTGGTCTTCCCAATATCATTGCCCCACAGCTTTGCCTCAAATCCATTCAAATCCCACCATCCTGTCATAAAGGGTCCCTTGAACCAAAATCGTTCTTCTGCCCTTCGAGTCAACGACAGACAAGTATAACCATCCTTGCCTGCAAGTTGGCACATCTGGTCACCTTGTTTGCCCTACTCTGGATGCACAAAACCCACCCAAAACCCACTCTTTTCGTCGCTTCTTTCTGGCCTCTGACACACCCCCCCTGACCCGGCACGAATGAGGGAACGGTACGAGCCAAGACACCGGCAGCCTTCCCGGGCGCCCAGAAGGTCCAGGATCCAACGCATGGTGTTCCTTCCGCGAGCGAACGCGGATCGCGAGCGCCCGTGCCCCTGTGAGCCACCGGTGGTCGTTGGCGCCCCATGGTGGCGGAACGGTTGGAGGAGGCCATGCTGGTCCCCGGGCTGGGGAAAGCACGGACTGGTGGACCGATTGCTGAAACTCTGTTCAAGAGCATATCACTATCACCATGGAGTCACACAAGCGTGAGTGTTTCGTCCCTAAGTGAATGGATCATTGGGCACAATGCAGATATGTTCTTTTCGCAACGTTGTGACCCATCACGTCGTGCCTTCAAGCCAAGGTCTTGAAGCCAAGTCGTGTGACTTCAAGGCACAGATCTTCCGTTCAGAGAAAGTGGAGGCCATCGCTTGTAGGCTCCTTTTGCTATTAGGTTGACTGGACTCCTATAGTCACCGAGTTGACGTGAAACCTCAGAGTCAACTCGCTCTGACATGGTCTGATAGAGTTCCTCTGACCCCCAAGAAATCCCCTAGAAGTGGCCCACCAGCTGTTTTTCACTACGATCAACCAGATCGTTCCTGTTTGAACAACCCAGAGGCGACCCCGAACGAGGCCCCGATGACCGGTCCTGCCACATGTTGGTGAAAAAGGCTCCCAAACTCACCGTTTCTCGCTGGGGTTTCTCGGGTCATTTCACCCTAGCTATGAAGGTCCTGCCACTGGGCCTATGGGAACCAACGGAGGTTGAATGACCCGAACTAGACTATCCCAGTTTGGTACTCCAGGTGACGGGTCCTCGTTCAGGTCACTGGCTACCTCTCATGGTGGGAATGGTTGTTGCCGGGGTCTCCCTGGTCCAACCCGCCGGAGGAACGGCGGTGTCGGACACCGGTGTCTGACATCGACATCGGATGTCCGGGGTGTTAGAAGGAGTGACGATGATAGCATGGAGGATTCATTCCAGGACCATCCGGTTTGGCTTCGAGATATTTCCACCAGGACCGAAACCTGCCAGGTCACCACCTGCAACTTGGAAAAGTCATACAAAAGCCTCCTCTTGGAAGGTGCTGGTAGCTGGACGATCAACGACACTTCTTAGTGGGGCTTTTGATGACTCCATTGGATGATCCATCGCCGTCCCGCCGTCACGCCCTTCGCTTCGCTTCGCTTCGCCAGCTGAGCTTCCGCAGCAGCTGGCTGCCAGCTTTGTGACTCGTGCAAGTTACATAGACCCGCCTCGGACGTACCGATCCGTAGATTCCTCCCGGGAGGTCTGGGCAACCGAGCCAACATGGCAACCTGGCCTCCACCCAGACGTAGCTTCAGACGTTACTAAGAAGCTTCAAAGACCTACTAGTAGCGTCCTTGCTCCTAGTAGTCGTGGCCTCCAACCTACTAGGTTCCTGTAACAGGTATCTCTTTTTTGGACGTGCCAATTGTTCTTTACTCAGCGACTTTTTCCTAGACCAGCTCTCGTACACCCGAGGTTTATATTTTCAATATTGGGTGTGGGTCTCTCTTTGGCGCTATGGCGTCAGAGTAACATTTCTTTCAGTGTGCTTTCCTCATTTCTGAGGGCCCTCCTCTTGGATCTCGTGGTTTCATCAGCTTCATCCCAACAGAAACAGAGTCGCGGAGTAGCAGGACTGCTACTTCGAATCCCACGGCCGGTGAACGCGTAGAAGAAGTAGAATACCCTGCAGCATCTGTCGTTCGGTGACTGGTTGCTGGTGGACTTGGTGTGTGAACTTCTGTACCAACAGAGGTTCTCTTGGGACCTGAACTCATTCGACTATCCCATGCACAATGGGTACCCCACTGACTCGTGAGGGTCCGACTCCTTCAGGTCACGGAACTCGCTACCTACCTCTCTTGACATGCCACGTCTCGCCCTTCAAAGGGTCCTTCTGGTTCGGTCCCAGCTTGCGACGGCTGACGCCGGGACCCCGCGAAGGAGTGAAGCGGCTGCGGAGCTCGACCTCTTCCTCCACTCCCACTGCTTAGTAATGGTTCCATGGTGATTCCAAATGGGCTGGTTTTGCTTCTGCTTGGCCATAAACGCATGACCCTGCAACAAAAACTGAGGAACGATTCGCCAGCCAAGACACCATTTCCGCCACAAATCATCCATTTGGTTCAACCACGTCTATTTGTTTGCAGGGTTGGATAGAAATTCCCATTCTCTTGTGGAAGAAAAGAACCTCCCTCCATATCCCTCCACTTTAACTGCGCCCATACCAAGGGAAGACTTCAAGCCACAAGCAATAGCCTCCAACCTACTGGCGACAGCCTCCAACCTAAGATCGATGGCCTCCAACCTACTAGCGATGGCCGTCGACCACTTCTCGAGTCGAAACACTTGTCCAGGGGATTTTCAGGCTTTGACCGCGCGTGGCGGCGGGCCAAAGACGTTTGAAACAGCCCTGGGCCGTGCTGGTGTTGGTCCTTGGCTCGGGCAAACGGTCGACTGACTGCCCCCGGAATCCATCGTGGCGCAGACGCATGACCAACATGGCCGACGTGACGACGGTGGTTTTGGGGTGGGTTTTCATGTAGGTCGGCGCCACCAATGGATTGTTTGGGCGTGAAAACAGAATTCCCAGGAGACCTCCCAGGCAACGATCCAGGAAGAGGGCTTTTTGTCCACCCGTTCAGAAGGCAGTTGGCAATTGGTCTCCAAGTGACCAATGTCATGGACACAAAAAAGCTGGAGCTTTCTATCTGCAAACAAGTTCTATAATACTTTTGCAGATCATGTCTGGGAAGTTTCAAAGGGGACAATGTCACCATGAGTTGTCTTCTGCAATCGCTTGATTCTCAACTTCGTCTTCCAGCGCCCTATGTTCCACTTCGTCAGCACAGGTTTCGCATGCACTCGGTTCCGAAGACATCACATGGTTTCGTGGAGTGAGTGAGTGAAAAGCACCTGTTGAGTCTTCGGAACCTCCTCTTCCAACGAGAACCACCATGCAATCCATGTCTACCACCTGATCTTCGGGTCCTCTTCGTCCAGGTGGCCTTGCAGAACTCCCCCGCGGCCTGAGGTGAGGGAGGAACCCGCGAAGGTACGCCACTGCGGAACGCACAGGTTCGCGGCTGGTCGGCACCAGGAAGTGTGGGCTTAAAAGCAATCCTGGACCATCCAATTGGTGTCCGAAGCTAGGTTGGAGGCCATGACATATGAGGTTGCTAGAAGCTAAGCTTAATCTCGACGTAGGATTAATCAACGGCCCCCCCCTCCCCCCTTCAAGGTCAACAAGGTCAACAAGGTTTGAGATTGGAGGTTTTGGAGATCACATCCCCCTAATAAAGCTGATGACCTGATGATGAAAGGGACTTTGATTTGGAAGAATTGGAATGAAAGGGAATTAGTATTTGAAAGAATTGGGCTGAAAGGGAATTAGTATTTGGAAGAATTGAGATGAAAGGGAATTAGTATTTGGAAGAATTGAGATGAAAGGGAATTGTATTTGGAAGAGTTGGGATGAAATGTTGGAAGAGTTGGAAACCACATGAGAACTTTTGGATGAGTGTTCATGTTAGATTGATCCATGGGTTGTTTTTCCAAGGGAGCTTATGGGATAGGATGTGAACTGATGAGGAAGATGGAATGGGTGGTGAGAATCAGGAAGATGAGGAGATGAAGATATTGAATACTAGCAAAAAAGAAAACACTAAAGAATTACACATACAAAGTATACTATATGTTTTTTCTTTTTCTGGGGCAGCTGGGATTGATTAATAGGGGGAGGTGGTCCTACTATTGGGGGGGGTAGGGCCTCTGTGAGGGGTACCCTTTGTGAGCTTGAAAAAGTTAAGATTTTGATAGAGTTTTAATAAGGGAAAATGAAATACTTTTGCTAGAGAGTTTTTGGGGTTTTGCGGGATGGTTGGTAGCATGAGACCTGAGGAGAAGCCATCAAAAGGATTGGTGAGCAGGATGAGGCAGTTGAGAGGTGGTGGTGAGGACCAGGAAGATGAGGAGATGCAAATACTGAATACCAGCAAAAGAAAATAAAACATAAAAAGCATATAAAAGATATTGGAGACTAGCTAAAAGAATGTAATATTAACATATATTAGCTAAATAATAAACAATATTGTTTTTTTTTTTGGGGGCAGCTGGGATTGATTAATAGGGGGAGGTTTCTGCACAGGCAAAAAATTATTAGGGTGATGCCAAGGTGGAAATCTAGGTTTTCAATTAGTTTAGTATTGGAGGGGTCGAGCTGGGATTGATTAATAGGGGGTGGTTACTTAATCCTATGTCAACATTACGTAACAAGGGCTACTCCTATTCTACACATCGTTTGGGATCTCCGGACACCCCGACGATGGTGAATGGTGATTTCCAGCGCGAAGACCTCGACCCGTCGACCATGGTAGGAGGGAAAAGGGACATCGACCCGTCTACGCAGCCACCCTAGCAAGCGTCCGGGGCCGAACCAAACCCTATCTTGTTGGTTCGGGCCCGGATTCTTAGGGCAGTCTGAAAAGCAATCCAGTCCCCAAACACGACACGTCTGGGACTGCCATAGGACTGCCATGACGGACTGCCGAGAAACGGCCAGGGGTGGTGGTGTCAGGGGGGGTCTGTCTGGGGCGGCAGTCCTATGGCAGTCCCATGGGTCGTTTCTGGGGTCTTCAACTTGCCCTCTTTCAGGTGGTGACATTCGGCCTGCCACAGTTGCTCTGCAGCGGCGGCAGTGAAGGTTACGGCGGACAGGGCCAGTGCGGGAAGAAGCCAAGACAATTTCCTGAGTGGAGAAAGTCATGCAGAGACTCTTGATTCATAAAACTTTCATGTTTGGATGGTAAAACCTCAATATACACATCTCCAAATAGACAGAAAAGCAAATCTCCCCCCTAAACATGTATTGGACACCGTTTCTATCTATTTGAGGATCACTATATGAGAGGCGAGCTTTATTAATTCAAGCGTTTACATTACTGCTACTTGCTCGCTGAGATGGCTGGCACTTAGGTTCCGGTGGACACCAGGAGTCCGATGACAGTACATGAACAGAATGGTCGACACCAGGTTTCAGTCCTCCTGCCAGGGTTTAGGTGACTCATGGTGACTCTTGGATTTGCCTCCAGGCACCTTGAAACAACATATTCACCAGAAGGGGGATGAACCATAGGGCATAGGGCAAATAAACCATCACCTTATGGGTCTAATGTCTAATAAGATGCCATGTTTGCTTGTTGGAGTGTATCACAATGACCGGTGCTGAGACCTTGGGTGTTGTCCAAGCACCAAGAGGTCTCAAGTCAGCTGATGTCCAAGTCGGGGTCACTTGGCTGGACTGCTTATAAGGTCTCCAAACAGGATACGTGTCTAGAAGTGCCAGGTAGACGCTCGTATTCATTGATTGACCCCAGGGCTTCCAAGCAGCCTCACCTTTTGGATGGGCCGAATTGGGCTGGTTTCCACGGACAGCTCCACGTCGCCAGGTCCGGTCAACTTCCAGGGTGGACCAAGCGGGCCAAGCTGTGCTTCCCCCGGTCGCATGGACGTGGAAGCTCCCATCGACCAGGACACGAGGACGCCACCCGGGTCGAATCGAAAGCGCCGTACCGGTCGCTCGTGGCGCGCATCGCTAGTAGGTTTTTATAGGCCATCGCGGTGTCGTAGGTTGGTGGTCGGAAGAGGGTAGCTCCAAAGAACCCCATTCGTCTGCGAACGGTCCAACTGTGGGGGTTGACAGCCGAGGACTCCCCGAGGACAGGAGTGACATGGTGACATGGTGGCAAAGCAGTCCGACTTTGGATGAGAAGAACCTACTTTCGGAAGAAAAGAGAAGCATTCCTCCAGGAGTGCCGCTGTCACATCGGATGGGAGAAGAATTGAACCACCCAGGCCTTCCCAGACCACTCCTGGCGATCCTTCGAACAGATTCCCCCCTGGCAGGTGGGCCTGGTGCTTCAGTGCATTCAGTGGTGCTTCCGCCAAACTCTTGGTGCTTCCGCACACGACTTGGTGCTTCAGCTGAGCATCATATGAAGGGTTCAGAAGGGGTTTGCTCATCCCGAATGGCTTCGGTCGATGGCATCGATGGGCTTGAGCCGTTCGATAGACTCACAGCTGTCAGTCGTTCGTGTCCAACGATGAAGACGTCCAGCCGTGGACCGGGCGACGAACCGCACGTGATGGAGAACATCCCTGCACTTCTTTTGGAAAGCTCATGAGAGTTACGGAAAAGACAGTATCTGCTCAAGCTGTTGATGTGTTACCAAGCTGTTGATGGATGCCTACTTTTCCAATGCCCAGAGGAAACCATATATATATATATATTATATAATATAGCTCGTCGTATACAGACTGAGTTATGGAATCAGTACAGATCTGACAGACCGACTAGTCGTAGCTCGGTATGGACTAGTCGTAGATGGCACATCAACCCGGATCGAAAACGCCACCGAGTTCGGTGATCGTGTGAATTTGGTGTACTCGATCTACTCTGCACGTCTCCTTGAGATCATTGGAACTAGCAAAAGGTGGCCCTGCAGACGGGAGGGATCCTCTTCTACAATCTACCTAGCCTCAGCTGACAGGTGGGGACAAAGGACCAAACAACAACCCTGGCACGTCTGGAGGCCCCCGAGTTCGGTGGGTGGTCGATCTGGAGCCCCATCGGTCTAAGACATGTAGGGCTTGGTGCGGTCTGTCTTTCACCACCTTCTGTCAACCACAGTAGACGCCGGATGTTTTCATTCTCCAATCGGCGGCTGGCTTCGAGCCACGACCCTGACACCCAACTGTGACTTCAGTGGGCTCCAGCAACCTGTTGACCATCTACACTGCCTGGAAGAACCACGGAACCTTTGACGTGGAGCATGCTCCCCACATGCTCCCACCAAGAGTCGCGACCTGTAAACAGGTCTTTTGGAGTTTGGGTCCTCTGAAATCCCATTCCACGTTGGACCATGCTTATTCCAGGGAGTGGAAGTCACACGATACCACCGCACCCCCCAGCGCACTCGCTGGGAGGCCGGGTGCTGCGGGTGAAAAGAGCTACTTCACAGCGGTCGGGGGGTAGCCGAGGGCCTTCTGGAAATGGAGGAGCTCTTCAAGAAGCTCCTGGGTGAGAAAAAACCCGAAGCTGGCCATCCAGGGAGAAGACTTTTGCTGGCCAAGCTGTTTGGCTTGAAGCCCACTTGTGTGATTTGCCCAGAAGCAGGAGAAGCAGAGTCCAGTTTGAGGATTTGGGGGGGGACCACCAGGTTTCAAGCAATTCCGTATAGACTTCGGTCACCGAACTCGTCAGACCATCTTCTTCAATTGCGGTCGACCGTTCTGGACTCGAAAAAGACCAACAGAGGTTGAATGACCCTATAGACTATCCCATAGGTACCCCAGTAGGGTCCTAGTTCAGGTCACTTAACCTCTCATGGGATCTAGGCTAGGACCCTCGCACGAACAGTGGTCGGACTGCGAGTTCGACTTCAGACCGGCTGCCGTGGGGATGCTTGGCATCCAACACACCAAGAGAGGTCTTGGCATCGTGACACTAGGACCCGGTCTACCTGGCCCAGACACGACGTCCATGGGACTACCAGTCCGGACTGCCGCCCCAGACAGACCCCCCCTGGCACCACCCCTGGCCTGATCAGCACAAACTGGCAGTCCCATGTGTCGTGTCTGGGTGGGGTACCCAACTGGGATAGTCGGAGGAAGCGAACGGCGCAGCGAACGGCTTCACCACCGAAGCAAGCTCCGAAGCGGGTCGACTGGCGCCGCGTTCGGCCGAAGGGCCAGATACACCCAGGCGGAGATCTCGTGCTGGGTCGGCCGGCACAAGACGCCATGATGAAGAAGAGAGGGGTCGCTTCATGGTAGCATATACGGGTGGTACACTTGAGGGTGTCCCTTCTTCTGTCAGCCACCTAACTAACCAACCAACCAACCAACCCAACCAACAGTAACATGCCATCTATGGTATTGCCCACTATGAACTCGATCCATCGCTCTATCCATGCGTCGATCCGCACACTTCCGCCACGGTCGATCCACGGCGAAGCCTAAGGCGGTCAGCTCCTGGTCCACCAGCGACAAATAGGACCGTGCTTCATTCAGTTCTTGATCATCACCTGAGTGCGCGATCGGAGAAGGAGGATCGGAGATGGGGGACAAAAACGGTATCCGCAAACGGATGAGATGCTTGCCAAACCCAAGTCTAAATCAATGGATGGTTCCCCCAAACAACAAGCACTTTGTGTAAAGGATCTTAATGGCCATATTGGAAGAACCAGAACTGCTTCTGGTTGGGTATTGTTTCATGGGGTTGGCGCCATGTCATCCGCGGCCAGGCCCACGACCGGTTACACGGACGGACGACGCACGCGTCGGTTCCCCGGCGAAGTCCAAGGGGCTGGTATGGTTCACTTGGTTGTCAGCCTCGGAGCGGACGAGTCGAAGGACGCGTCGGCATGGCGTGTTCCGTGAGGTCAGCTGCTCAAATGCAGAGTTGGGTGAATGATTCATGGGCACAAGTCAAGGACCTTCACAAAAGAGACCATCTGTTTAACTGCTCAGAAGTTTCTTGAGCTGTTCGGAAGTTTGTTTCATTGGCACAATTATTTCATGAGCAAGAAACATCTGCAATATGTCCTGCATCTGAGCAAGCGATTGGTGAATAGACTTGTTTGTATTGCAGAAGTTTCTTCGATTGATTCAATGAAAGCACAGTGGCAAAGCTTCAGAGTACACCACGGCTAGGGTAGTACCGTCTAAATGAGGTGACACCAACAGAAGACCCCTCTTAAGGTCCCTCCGCAAGCGCTCCATCACTTGCGCGAGATTGGAACCTCTTTTGAGGCCACCATGTAGCGACCTGCCACCAGGTTCCACCTACTTCGAGTCATCTACTTCAAAGGATCCTCCGATTCTGCCATGCAAAAAACCGCTTCCGAATGTGGACTGTTGATCAATCAACACTTCCACATTGGAGTGTAAGAGCGGCCCCGGTGTTTTGACCTGTCGTTGACGATTCAGGAAGTTGACACCATCTTTGGAACACACCAGCCTCTCGGTAACTTCATGACGATGTGAATTCATGCTTAGGCTAAAGGAGACCTTGCCGGTCATGCGGGGGCATGGATCAGACCCTGCCTCATGGATGAAGAATGCGAGATGTTTCGGTGTTCACTTGACCCAGAACCATGTGGAACCTGCCTCTCAAGGCCGTGCTCGTCTTCAGAAGACTGGGCACCGAAAACCTCCTTTGTGACACCCCAACTGGCCACAGCTTCGCCGTGCATGAACACTCCCAGGGTTCAGCGCCGGCTATCCGGGGTGAAAGGCTTCAGGACCGAACCCCCCCTAGCCTTCGGCGGTTCTTTTAATAGGGAACCACTTGACTTTGTAGTGTAAAAATCCTTAGTGAAACAATGGTGGTTCGGTTTTCAGACTATAAAATCCATGGTGGGGCCTGACGTCGTCCGGGAAGCACCAAGGTGGACAGACGACTGGATCACCCGCTGCGTTTCCGCCCCAGTGGGAACCTCCGAGTGAAAGGAGAAGCTGAAGCCATCCTCCCCGCGGTTCCTGAACTGGAAACCGGGGACGATTCCCTCGTTGACTGAAGGGAAGGTGAAAGGCAATCACCCAAAGCCGTAAATGGTGGAAACCATGTGGAATTGATGGCTCCGATTCTGTCCCCACAGCCTCTTTTGTGTTCATGTTTCCGTTTGGATGACGTTTCGATACATCTTTTGATGACGCTACCAGCCGCTTCCAACGGCTCACCTAACTGGACAACCCTACACGACTTTTTCGGCCTCCATTGGACACCAGACAGGAAGCGTTAGGTACGCTTTTCAGATAGTTCATCCCTAGGGATCCAGTCGTACCTTCTCAGGTTAGGTGATTGGAGACTGTTGATGTAGGTGCCTGGGTCGGGCCCAGTCGTACCGAACCTGAGAAGGTGGCAGTGGATCCCTATAGGGCATGATTGTTCCGAAATGACACGGGACCTGCAGTCACCTTCGACCGCTTCAGGGTGCGGACGGACCGCAGGGGGGTGCCGGTTCGCCTCTTCCAGGGGTGCCCCGTCACGTCACCTCCCCACTGCCCCTGGATGGGACGACTAAACGAGCTCTGTGACTCCTGGTCGTCCAAAAGTCCATGGGGTGTTGTTTGAATCCTAAGGGGGTGGGACCGGGACGGGGTGGTGGACCTGGACGTTTTTGGGGGTCCGTTGCTTGGCCGAAAGGGTCTTTTGGATGGAAGCCAACAGAGGTTAAGTGACCTGAACTAGGGCCCTACTGGGCTAGCTACAGGATAGTCTATAGGGTTCTTCAACCTCGGTTGGAGTCTCCATGAAAAACATGTCCGATTCCTGAAGTCAATTCCATGGGATGTCTGAAATCCCTTTTGGAGTGCCATGGACCTTTTGCCAAATCGGAAGTCGGACCTGAGTTCCCGGCCCACCGGGGCAGTTCCGAACCGATGGGCCCAAACGGTCCGCTTGTCAACTCGGAGCGCAACTGGTGGACGACCAACAGAGGTTTTGAAGGACCGGATAGCGAGGTTGGGGGAGCCAAAGGATAGCCTATACCCTAGGATTCAAACAACCATTGTTTTAATGGTCTTTACCAAAGAACCATTGTTTTACTAACGATTTTTACACTACACCACCAGCTCAACCGTTCTTTTAATGGTCTTTGAAGGCTAGGGTATAGGCTTCTGACCACCTCTGTTGGGACCATTAGATCCAATCCCTTCAGTGTCCCCCGTCCCGGCCGGTCCGCTGGCACCCCCGTCCGGTCGGTCCGGTGACTGCCGGGGGTGGTGGGTCCACGGTGTCAAAGCACTCGCTTCTTGCCGGGATCATGGCTTACCAGTTTTGGTCCTTCCGTTCGATCCTGCAAGACTCCGTTCTCTTGACCAGGAAGAGTATACCCAGCTTTCAAAACAACACCCAACAGAGTCAGGCCATCCATGCTTGTTGATCCAAGAAGACATTAGATAGACTTTATCTACAACAATGTGCTCATTCAAAAGAAACTCCCTTGCTTTTCCTCCGAGAATGCCTTCGACTCATATGTCTTCAGCTTCCTGGACATTGAGAACATGTAGCCCACGAGCACAGCCCTCACTGCCTAAACACTTCAAAATACATGACATGCCTACCTTGAGGTGGTTGAAAAGGGGTCAATGTGTCAATGTACAAACCAGCACCATGGAGTGGCTCAAACAGGGAGACTTCCCGGTTCTGACCCAAACCGGGTCCCCCTATTCAAATACGCAGCCACATGCTGAACGGGGTGCTGAACTGCCACCGTTGGGACCCGACGCTCCTCCGTGCGGAGCGAGCGGCAAATCCTCGTGCGCCGCCGCGTCCAGTGCACGGCGCTTGAAGTGGTCGGAGACCTCGTCGCCGAAGAGGAAGTCCAAGATCTCCTGGTGAAAGCACCAGGTGCCAACAGAGGTTGAAGAAGCCTATAGGCTATCCTTCGGTTACCCCAGTAGGGTCCTATAGGGTCCTTCAACCTCTGTGGATGAGTCACCGGCTGCATGACGGAGAGATAGTCATCCATGTTCATGACTGGAAGGAATCAGCTCTGGGCACTGGTCAAGGTGGAACAGCACGAAGTGCTTGAAAACCACCAAGCAAATGCATAGTAAGATCCCACTCTTGTGAGTGGCTGCACGTAACACGGTGCAACGATCTGCCAATCGAACTTGGATTATAACTCGGTGCCTTCCATGTGGCCACCGGTTCTTCTACTCCCCTGCCACCATATGTGGGTCTCTACTTTGACAGGGAGGATTTGAATGAATGGAGTTTGGTCTATTTCCCTTCTTCCAGGGGGGGTCGATGCCCGGCCAGGTCCTATTTGTCGATGAAAAAGATGGGTCCGATGCTGTGGACCGGCAGCACGGGTTTCTTCCTTCTCCTTCTTTTCTCAAACCGTTTCCCTGGAAACGACAGGTGAACCAAACCTTTCATCCTTTTTCATCCTTTTTCCACATGTTGACTGGGGGAACCACCATCCCCCCCAAAATGCAGCAGGGATATCCACATCGACCTGTAGCTCATCACCAAATCGACCTCTGACCGCCGTATGCCGCTGTCCTCCACTCCGATGACATCCCTACAAACAAACAGAGTACCCAGACGCGACCCTGGACCCTCCTAACTAGGGGCCGGACCCTCCTAAGTAGGGGTCTGGACCCGAACCAATCCCTAGGGTTTTGAGGGACCAAGAGCTGTTTGGAGCGTCTGGGTAGTACACATCACCTGAGAATACGACTGGATCCCGAGGGATATCAGGGGCTGGTGTGGGGTGGGTGAAAACAACACCAAGTAGCGGAGTGGTGACTTAATTTCATGGCCTGCCCTACATACCAGGGCCCCCCTGTTTGTGGTGTTGAGCAGCCCCTGTTTGTGGTGTTGAACAGGGTGTCCATCAATCACCCCGACCGTGGGGTCTCCGGTACATTTGCTCCATGAAAATGACCCGCTGCTACAGGTCAAAGACATCACGTCTTACTGAAGTTGATCATACAAAATCACTACTCAAGGAGGCTTCCAGGACCTCCAGGACCCGGTTTTACGGGGTCTTTGGACCTGTAGGGAATGGTGCAAAACACTACAGTCTCCCAACTCTACAGTTTGCCCCCGGCAAAGCACGTCGACATCAGGCCTCCCCATGCTGAACCCAGCTATCCATGGAGGTGTGTTCTTCTACACCAGCAGTCACATTCGATGGGGTGCGGACTCCATGGAGGTAGTCGGTGTGCCCCTGTCACATCCACTCACCTGTCTAAAAGACACACTGAAAAAAGAAAGAAACAACAACAGCTTCCCCAATCTCCTTCACAGTTTGATTGAAACCGCTGGAGCTCCCAGTCATTCTCTCGAAGTGGCTCACATAGACTTCCGGCTTGGCCACCTGAGCATGACCAAAACGACCTCGGTGTATGGGGAGCCCTTTGCTTCTTTGGGTGACATTTGAAGGGCCCCCGCATGAGACATGAATGGTGATCTCATGACCATTTTGGATCCAAGGGTCACCGGACGGATAGGGTGACGCTGGTGTTGGTTCTTCTATCAACTCTAGATCCCCTAGAAGTCCACTTCGACGATATTTGGACCGGCTGAAGCTTTCAGGAACTTCCCGCACTCAGGTCCCCTAGTCAGACCATTCCTTTTGATAGTCGACTGGACTCCCAGGCCTACTAGATATGGCTTAGAGATCTGATTCCTTCGGATTTAGCCGTTCCGACACCCCAAAACCCGGATCCATCCAGTCATTGGGTCGACCAGCGGACCAGACGGACCCCTTACACCAACGGACCGGAACCAGCGGCGGAAGGAGACCACCGGTGGACACACCCCGTCGACCCCAAACGGGTCGAACATTGGAGGAACGTCGTGCCCCATGGTGAAACCCCCACCAGAGCCAAGTGACCGAAAGGACGGCGGACGGGACGACGGGACGGCGGGACGGCACCCGTCCCGCACGACCGAAGGCAGGAGATGGCCGAAAAGTGCCCTCCTGGTTGAGACCTGTGAGACCCGAAAGGCGCCTGGAAGACCTCGAACATATCGCGTATGATCGGCGCCATGCGCTTGGCCATCTCTGGGACGCCCTCCTGTGCGGAGGTGAAAGACAGGCTCGGTGTCCACCCTAGTAGCGATGGCCATCCTAAGGTGGCCTCCACCCTAGTAGCGATGGCCTCCACCCTAGTAGCGTCCTTGCTACTAGGGTCTTGTTTGGGGTTCCGGTGAAGGGAATCAGGTTTGCAACAGAGTTGCCAAGGTGCCGAAGTTTTGCTGTGACTTTATGGCTGTAAAACAGATGTGGCACTTGCAAATCATCGACCTTTTAATGGTTTAGTAAACTCCCAATGGGCAATGTTGGCTTTGAAACCTTAAACATTCATTGAATATTCAATAAAGCTCGAAGTTTCCATCGTTTCTGCTTTGGTGTCGAACGCACCATTTGTGCAGTCGATGCTGCAGTTTAAGTGCAGTTTGTCAAACCTGAAACCATGCCTCAAGGTGCATGCAAACAATTGCCGTGATTTTGCGGACTGTCCATTCGCAGTTCTATCACTGAGTGGAGCTTGCTGCCTTTTTGTTTCTCCAAGTTCTCCAGTCTTTTGCTATTGAATACCAGCAAAACAGGTCTTGAAAAATGATCTGGTTCTGGAGCCATTGTGGGCTTTCACACACGTTGGAAGCGTCAGCTAGAAGCAGCTGGCGTGTCACAGGTGGCTGGCTGGCTTGTTTGCTACCCTGCTTTCTTGCGCAAGCCGCTCGATCACGCCTCGCGTCCGCGAGGTCTCTCGCCATTGCTCGCTGATAGCAAGTGGGTTGGCTGGACATGGCGTGGACCTGGAAACAACACCCCCCTGAAAGCTACGAACGGGGCGAAACTGGCCTTACTAAAAGGAGCAAGGACGCTACGAACGGGGCCGTACTACCAGTGGTTCACAACAACCCCCCCGTTTCATGGCGTGGCAGGAACGGACTCGCACGGGATGAAAAGCACATGAACGACCAGGTTGGACACTCAGGTTGGACACTCATTGGATGCTCCTTTTTCGCCGGAACAAAATGAGGATTCCAAAACGCTTAGGACCTGGCTTTGTAGTGTCACATATACTTAAAACCAATGGTATTCTTCCGGGATTCAGGCATATTCAGGCTACTAAATCAATGGTATACCACCCGAATCCTACGGGCTTGGGCGTCCTCGGGTGTGCAAGCGCCCCGACCGCCCCTGTTCACGCCGAACTCGCCGTTTCCCGCAGCACCGCCGGCACGCCGGGCACCTTGGGACCCAGCTCGACCATCCCAACGGAGATGGGGTTCTTGGGCTCAGCGCCACGGTGGTGGTAGCCTCGAGCAGCAGCGCAGCGCGGCTACACGAACGAGCACCCAGCGGAACGATTCCAGGGAACACAACGTGATGGATTCGCGCGGGTGAAGCGGGCAGTGCAAGGCAGAGTGAAGCGGTTGGATGTCGTACCTGAGCTTGTAAGCTATGTGAAGAAGTCCAGTGCGACGACTCTGACACCAGTTATAAGTGAAATGAAGTGAAGTACCCTAAGAATCCGGGCTCCTGAACCAACAGATAGGGCTTGCTTCGGCCCCGGACCCCTGCCATGGAGGGTCCGACTCCTGCCATGGACAGCCCAAGGATTCTTAGGATCACTTTTCGTCAGACCCCTTCAAACATGGTCTTTCCTGCACTCCTAGGGCGATGGTGGATGGAAACGGCTCTTGTCCATTGAGTTTAGAAAGTATCTTTTTTATCCACAGACACCTCTTTTTCACAGCCACTCACCATTTCTCCTGTGCCCCCAAGAACGCGCGGCACGCGGCTGCAGGTGTGAGGCGAATGGGTTGAATGGGCTGAATGGATTGGATTTGGATATGAGGAGATGATTCATCTACAACACCACATGGACGCCAGTCTTCATCGTGGAAGTCGAACATCCGCGTTGCGGATGTCACCACCTGAGCTTCCGGATGTCAACACATCTTGGACTCCTAGAACTGGAGTGACCGGAGTACTTTGGACCACCTGCCCACCCGAAGATGCTTCAACTTCCTCTCCCTAACCATTGGTCACGTTCCTAAAACACCTTCACTCCGCCCATCACATGATCTGCTTCGACTTCGGACACGGACAGCTCCCATCACATGTGCGCCCGGGACCTCGTCGCATGTGACGGCGCGTCGGTTCCAAGTTCACGAAGACGTCCGCTGCGTCGCACGAGGAGCGTCGGGAGCAACAAAGAGCAACAGTTGGGGCAACACCGGGAACAGCTCCCCTGGGAGTCAAAGACTATAAAAAGAATGGTCTGACTAGGGGAACTGAGTACGGGAACTTCCTGAAACCTTCAGCCGGTCAAAATATAGTCTTTGGACTTCTAGGGGCTCTCTTCTACTCAAACGATTCGATCTCGCAATCTTGCCGTGCTGCAATAGGAGGAGATGACCATCTCCAAGGGGTCTCGAAGGGTCATCACCTCAACGTCCAAGAGTCTTGGGACATGGTTTTGCTCAGCCTCCTTTTTGGAGATGTGGAGCTGCACATGCTGTTTATTTCGACATGCACTGATTGTATGTAATTGCTTTAGGATAATATATAGTAAACATGGATTCAAGTTCATGCAGGGTGGGATGTTGGGAACTCGGAGACGGATCCATCACCAAGATGGATCCCCAGCTAGCTCCAGAGCGGTGCGTCACCATCGCCTTTGGTCTGAATGGAGCGTCTCTCTGATCTCCGGGTTCGGCCGGTCTGATCCAAACAGACTGCTGGGAGAGGAGAGGCTCGGCCGAGAAAACGGCATCGTCCCGTTGGGGACCAGTGCCCCCCCATGTGAAAGGGCACGGACCATGCCATACGATACCGGCTACGCGGGTCCCGGCACAGTCCTCGTGGCGGTCTCATGCCATGGTGAGTCGCGGTGGAAATGGCCGAGAGGAACGGGATGGAACGAGCTGTCAGGTTCACTCGAAACGGTCCCCAAGCCTCGGTGGTGGGACCTGCCAGCACCGCACTCCGAGAAACGCCTGCATAAGTCAGGCTCCGTAACTTGGAGACCTGTAGAGTCACAAGGTTTTCCACCGAAGTGACGTGTTTTCACCAGAACATGCTCATAAGATCAACGAAGATGAGGAAAGCGACGACGATCCAGGTGATGATCCCCGTGATGATGATGATGATCATCCCGACAAACTTCCAAGCAAGATAGAAGACAGAGACATCAAAGGAGGGGACTGTGAACACATGTTGATCCCTACCAAACATCGTTAAAAAGTGATGTCTTCCACATTGACTGGCAAGCAAATGCTCAGACTGGCCAAGACCTATAGTTCTCCTACCGCTCCTGTGCTGATCTCTCATAGCCCCCTGAAATCAAACCACATGAAACTTTCTCCAACAATTTCATCTCCAACTTGTCAATCCCTGGTTCTTCAAAGTGACCTTTTGATAACCTGGTTTGAGGTCACTTAAGCCTCCTAAGGGTCACTTAGGAACCTTCAAAAGGTCACTTTGAAGAAGCTGGTCAATAGTTTTGCTCAACATGCAACTTTCTCTGCCTCTTCTGGTTCTTTTGTGGTAGGCCGCCCACAACTTCTGTGGCCCCAAAAACCACACCCCTCCCAACACCCAGATCTCAATGGGCTTAACGACTCGGGGCTCCCTTGAATCCGCCAGAGCTGGCGGTGTCCGCGCGGAGAGCTGGCAGGAAGGTCTGGTTCGCGTGGTTGTTGAAGCGGATCTTGACGTCCGGGTGCTCTGGGCAGTCCTCACCACGCGCGGAGCGCAACGTGAGGAGCGCCAGGTGAGGAGCGACGGGACGCTCGGACGCGGTCGGTGTCCAGTTGCCTGGTGAAACCGCGGGTGGCACTGGGGGGGCAGTCTAGACCATCTACAGTCCGGACGGGCCTCTGTAGTCTACCGAATGATCGTGTCTGTGTTGCAGTCTGTTGCTCTTGATTTGCTTGCAGGCTTAACTCACCGTGCATGTGGTTTGTAAGCACCATTGATCTCAGGGTAGAAATCTGCCCTGCCAAAGCCACCTCAATTGAAAAGCCTCGTCTTCTGGAGGTCTCACTCTGATTGAGAGTAAATGCACAAGGGCACCCATATCGCTGGTGAAAAAGGATCGCCTCATCGAAAAGTCACCTTGAGTTGAACACAGTCCAAACGTGACTCTTTGTTTCGGACACATCTTGAAAGCTGTGGTGTATACTGTATACTTCTTCACTTCTGGCCCTCGTCCTCCTCGTTTTTTCTTTTTCGACATTCACTTCACCTCACTTTCGCGACCAAAACCACGGACTCTCCGAAGCGATTGCCCCCCTCACACGTCCAAACCCTCTGGCTCTGCGGGCTCTGCCCTGGGGGAGGAGCCTTCCAGAGTGCGACCGTGGACACGCGGGCGCCGTCCGCTCCTGCTCCCAGAAGCCATGCGAGATGAGGTCCACTCCATAACCGTCATACCTATACACGCCGAGCTGCGCAGGCGACTCGCAAAGCACCACCACCACCGGTCCGGGACTGATCCAAACGGGCTGGACAGTCTATGGGTCCGGGGTCGGACTAAGCTCCACCGAAACGCAGGGGTCCGGGGCCGAAGCAAACCCTACCTGTTGGTGAAGGAGCCCGGATTCCTAGGGACATCATCGACCAAACACCATCTCCCAGCAGTCACGTTCGGTTCGGGGTTGGTTTCGGGGTGTGTGCCGCACGTCACATGGCCCCGGTACCGGATGGAATGAAACGCCACACCACCCCGAGCTCTGTGACTGCTGGGATCCAAGCGTTTTGGGACACCGCAACTGTATACCTGGACCTTCAAGGGGTGTCCAATGGAGGCCCCTTAGTAGTGTAGGGGCTTCCATTGGTGACCCCTTTGAAGGTGCTGGTACCTGGATCTTCCAACTGTGCACACGGTATCGCACACGGTAAGCACCGAAAAGCACTTGGCTCCGCAATCCCTGCAGCTTCGGTGACTCCTACCCCCCACCACCGAATTCGGAACCCGCCGGAACCCGCCGGTCCCCACCGGGGAGGTCCTTAAATATGAACATGTCGTTCTGGTCGTGTAAAATCCCGAGTAAAACGGTTTTCTTCGGGTTCAACCCGGCCATTCTGAATGGAAGAAAACGGGAAAGCTTTGGAACCACCCGTGTCCCCGTCCCAGATCCCACACACCGACCTACTGCCCTCCTTGGTGGCCGAACACCCCAGCCACACCTGCAGGCTTCACGGGCGTCCAGCAAGTCCCAGATCCAACGCATGGTGTTCCTCAGCGTTCCGCGGAATGCTCCGCGCGGAGCGCGCACCGTTCCGGCCGCGGTGTGGTGTTCCGGGCGGGCTGGGGGATGTTCCAGGGCCCAGGGGCGCCCACGAACCCTCAAAAACATGGTTTTTCATGGTTTGGTTCGGGCCCCCGGTTCGGGGGATGCTTTGGGAGGCCCGACCTCTTTTCCCAAAGCATCGAAGCCCTCCCAAAGCAGGGGTCACCAAGCTCAGCTGGTGCCTGGACCTTCATGTCGGGGTGTCCTCTCTGGAGATCCCTAGCTAGTGTAGGGGCTTCCAGGTGACCCCGACATGCTTTTTGGGCCAAGAGAGGCCAAGAGCCTCATGTGATCCCTGGGTTCTAACCTTTGAAGGATTGATCAGCACAAAGAATCATGAATGACGGTGACGGTGTCTTCCGGACCGGAAACGAAGTCCCCGCACAATCTGTCGTGGGCGCTGCAGGTACCAGGACGATGTGGCCTACCAATCCCATGTGACCCACCGAACGGTGGGTGAAACACGTTCACTGCGGTGAAACACTGGGTACCAGGACCCCACGGACGACTCTATAGGTCTCCGAGAAGTGATGGGTGGCTGAGTGATGCAGGCGTTTCCACCAGAAGCAGGGTGGTGACCTGGCAGGTGCCACATGCGACTATGCTGATGGATGATTCATACCACCACCATCCGTTTGGGGTATTTCTAAGCTGGACTACATACCCCACACTACTTGCAGAGCTTCTGACGACTGATTGGATGACCTATATATAGCCTATAGCCATTCAAGGGTGTGTATTGAAAAAGGGGACCTCCCAGTTGGAACCCCTGGAAGAAATAGACCGATTAAACCCATTGGTGGGGTGTCTCCCCAGCAAAAAGACACACGCTCCCCGTTGACGTCAAGCACTTCGCCATTTGCTGAGCCTCCGCATCAGCTGGGTCCCAGCCTTGTGCCAGGCGAGCGTCACATAGACTCGCCTAAGAGACCCGTCTCTGGTATGCCGGAGAACTCCTTCCAACGTGCGTCACGGCACCGGGTCGCACACCGAAGCCAACCGGTCTCTCCCCCTGGCGAGTCAAGAGGGAAGTTCCTGAAACCGCCGTTCAGCCGGGTCCAAACCCTGAAGTCGCTGATTAAACCTGCCGAGGAGGAAGGAGTCGATTCGGACACCATGTTTTGGGAGACGAAGAGGACCGGTCGTTAGGACAACAGATTGAAACTGGTCGGCCCAAGTACCTGCAGAAGTACACTCAGAGCTCGCCAGCGGAATTCAACAGGGAAGCCCCGGCTGACATCCAAATGTCCGACATGAGGCTAGATCCTTCGAAGTGGGAACCCGCATCAACACTCCGCGTAGCTAGCATGGTGACATGTACTCACCGCTCACTTCCGCACGGGGACATGGGCACTGGTTGCCCTCTTTTCTGCTTGAAGGTTGACTGGTTGACTCGACTCCTTCCGCAGGCATTTGGGAGGTGTTTGGTCAGAATCCATCAAGCTGTCGAAGTGGTTCCCCTTTGCTGACTCGGAGTGTCTCCCCGGGCAGGCTCTCCTCATCGGAGATCTTCCAGGCCCAAACACTCCATGGGACCATAGGACTGCCTACCCTAGACCTCCAACCACCATCAAATTAATAGGCTTTACCGAACCAACTAAGGATTTTACACTACAGAAACCAGGTTAACATGTTTTTTTTAATGGTCTTGGAAGTCTAGGGCCTACATTGGGGCGGGCCATGAGGGGTCAATGTATGGCATATATGGCAGTCCCATTAGTCGTGTCTGGGAGGGGATTGGATGTCCAGATCGGGACTTGGCTGTGGGTCATGGCACCCGGATAAACCATGTCAGCTTAGGCTTAGTCCATCTGTTCATTTTCGGGAGCACTCCACCAAGATCCTCTGACCCACAGCCAGGCCATTTTTCAGCCCTTTCACCGATCCCCACCTTCCACAGAAATCGACCCTTCAACACCCTTCCACCTAAGGGATCCACTGCCACCTGGACCTCCGGTTCGGTGCGACTGGGCCCGACCCGGTCGGCGCCGACATCAACAGTCTCCAATCACCGCGCATGGGCACCCTCGATGTGTTTACGCATCTCTTCTGCTGTCAAAGGCACTTGTCCAGTGGGCTGGAGGTGGGCGACCGGCCGGACTTCGACCGCCCTCGCGCCGAGGTCTGAAAGAGTCCCTGGCCGTCCTTCAGTCGGATCCGTCCGGACGAGTCCACTGCCAGTCCAACAGAGGTTGAATGACCCGAACTAGACTATCCCAGGTCGGTACCCCAGGTGACGGGTCCTATGGTCCCGGTCACTGGCCACCTCTCATGGGTGGGTGGCCGAATCCGGGAACCGGATGGAGCCCCCAGCCGCTGAGTTGGGTCCAAAGAAGCGAACCTGAACTACTTCGACGATGGCCATGCCGTACCCCAGGTTTTCCGGGTCCGACTCCTTCAGGTCACGGAACGTTGGCTACCTCTCTTGGAAGGCGAGTCGAATGAGTTTCGACCAAATCCTCTGCGATGGTGGGAACGGTACGACCACGCCGACGAGGGGTGCTGAGGCGGTGTGGAGATGAGGGTGCCCGGAGGCTGCGTCGGGCTGGCTGAAGCGCAGCGGGCTGGCGCAGCGGGCTGGCCATGTCCGAGTTGGGTGGTGTGGCTATATAGTACCCATGCATCCAGATGGATGTGACGTGACCGGTGAAACGGCACCCGTCCTGGAAATTCCGGTACTAAGTGTTCTTGAAGAGTTTTTCTACACGAACTTGAGGTTCCATGCCAGGGTAGAGCCAAACTCTTGAAAGTGACTGACGAGCCAAGCCCGAACACACAACACAATCCGGTTTTGGGAACCGGGCCCGGAACTCCCCCGTGCGTTGAAGGTGGAGAAGGTCCGACCCCTGCCCATGGAAGATTCTTAGGGAAGACCCCAAAAACCCATAGCGAGCTCAGCCGAATGTTCACGAACTTGGAGTTTGCTCATCCATCCCGAGAAAAAGAAGGCCTACGTTACAAGGGATCTGCACCTTGCACAAAAAACATGACCATGTCGGAGGTGCATGCTTCGTGTGGAAGGTGATGTGCACAGCCCTTAGGGTGCATGCGTCATGCCACAAGAGGTAGTCTGAAGTGACTATGCTCGGTGGTATGATGTAGTATGGGTGAGCAGAGGTTCATGAAACACACTTTGTATCTGCAAAGAAGACATGTTACTTGTAGGGCTGTGGAAAAGCCAGACAGCACCGAAAGTGAAACCTTCAACAAACATGCGTCGGACCCTCCTCAAATTCATCCCTCAAACGAAATGCCAGTTAAATTCTTTTTTCGAATCAAGGCAGGCTGCGCCTTTGCGACTTGAGATAATAGCTCCGCGAGCAACGAAAAAAGAAGATCACACCCATCGAATGCATCGCCGAAGATGGGCGTGCAAGCGGCAAATTTCCAACGAACTTGAAAAGGACGATCTACATCCAGCCACGACTAGAACCCATGACTGCGGGTTGGTCTGTGAACTTGGGCGAGTTCGGTTGGAGGCTATCCCTCTTAGGTTGGAGCCTGGAGCTACTACGTTGGAGGCCATTGCTATTAATTAAGTATCAATTTAGCATTTCATCTCTACCAGGCGACCCGGCATGCGGCATGCATGCCAGTCATGGACTCATGCTTCGAAGGTTCATGGAGGTTCTAGCTGCTGACCTACATGTATTTCTCTGCCCTTTTCCTCACTCCTTCTCCTCCAATTGATTGAACACCAAGCATCGCATTGAGCTTCGGTGAGGCCCTGGGCGGAAGTTCTCCGTCGCTCCAAGGCCCAAGAGCGACCAGCCCCAAACAGGTAGGTGCTGAAGGAAACCCTCCAACAAACAGGCTGTTTGGAGACCCAACCACAGGTGGTTTATGGTGGTTTCTGGGCACCTGTTGTCACCAGGAAGCACCTGTGAAGTCGGGTGCTGTTTCGAGAGGTAGCGAGTTCCATGACCCGGAACCAGTCGGACCGGTCCCTATGCATGGGGTACCTATGCATAGGATCGGCGAAGGTGATCGCATCCTTCAAACCTCGCATTTCGGCATCCCCGGACGAGCGTCGGAAGGAATGCCGGACTTGGAGGAATGCCACAGCAGTCTGTAAGACTGGGGGCCCTTCTCCCGAGGTTTCGGTGTGGTGCCCGTAGCTGCGTTTGGGTGAAGGTCCACGCCCTCCCAGGCAGAAGGTCCTGTTCGACCATTTGGCACGTCCGTGGGACATGCTTTGAAGGGCTCATCCAAGGAAAACAGACTATTATATTATATAGTAGCTACTTGCTCCTAATAGTAGTACGGCCAGGAGCCCCGTTCAGTTCGCGTCCTTGCTCGCTCCGTTCGAGTCGCGATGCCAGGAGCCCCGTTCGCTAGTAGCTTCTTGTTACTAGCGTTGAAGCTACCAGGATGAGTTCCCGAAACTCCAGGTTTTACCACTCCACCGGCTGGACTGGGCCAACGCGGCCTCCCAGCCTCCCCAAGCGGCCTCCCACGGTGACGCCGCCACCGACGCCGCCAGGAGGGCCACCCGCAGCAGGCACTTGGTCCTGAGTGCTTGCCGCGCCCGGCGGTGACGGTGACGACCGCGGTGGTCCAATCCCAGGGTGTTTGTGGATGGTGCACGGTCTGTTTGTGGAGGCTTCGATCTTGGATCTGTTTGTGGATGGTGCACAGTCACCGACACCGTTCGAACGGACCGACCGGAGCGCGTTCGAACGGTTACGGGTCGGTGGCGGTTGGGCACTCCATGCTGAAGCTGCTTCACAGCCGGAGTGGCGCCCTCGGAACCTCTTCAGCTTCAGTCTGACACCGAGTTCTCCCATCGGGCAGGATGGGGTGTCCACTTGGGGCTGAGACCGCCAGCTTGGAAGCGCCGCCGGTTCAAGTGCCGCCGGTTCAAGTGCCGCCAGGTTTGCCAAGGACCGGGGACACATCACCAGATCACCTGGGTGGGGTATTTAGGATAAACCAAAGGATTCAAACAACCATTGTTTTAAGTTTTAATGGTCTTTACCCAAGAACCATGGTTTTGCGAAGGATTTTTACACTAAGGATTTTTACTAGGGACTTCTGTTCATTTTTACACTACACCACCAGCTCAACTGTTCTTTTAAGGGTCTTTGAAGGCGAATTCAACCCAAAAGAGACCCTCCGGGCCATCGGTGGGGCCAGCCATGGAGGCGAACGGTATTGGGGTCTATATCCCTATAGGGATCCACTGCCACCTGGACCTCCGGTTCGGTACAAAAACGGATCCCTAGGGTATCCCAAACACGACGTCCATAGGACTGCCACCTCAGGCCAGACCCCTCATGGCCCACCCCTGGCCTGATCGACCTCTGGCAGTCCGTCGTGTCTGGTGTCTGGCGTCGCTCTCTCGGACGTCCATCCGTTTCGGCTTCCCAGCACGACCACGACGACTCTGGTCTCGTCGTCGACGAAACCACGACGGACGTGCTGTGCTGAGCATCATGGATGGAACGTCGAGTGGGTTTGCTCGATGGATCTGAAGTGGATCTTGAGCCCAAACGTCGTCGGTTGGAGGTCCGCGGTCCGCTCGTGGTTGGTGGTTGAACCTGATGGTCCGCTCGGTTTCAACCCGAGTTCGGGGTTTGACAGGTTTCGGGGGACACCGCCAAGAAAAAGAGACACGTTTCTCGTCATTTGGGTGAAAGACCCAGTTGTGACATCTACCAGCACCACGCAGTTCGGGTGGTGATTGGATGGACCAAATCACCTGGCCTGATGGACGAGGCCATGTCAGGCCGTGTCGTCGGCTCACCACCCCAAAGGGCGGTCCCTGTCAGCTCGCCGCTCGAGCCCATTGGGCGCACTGGGCCGAGCGCTTTCAGTCAGACACCCTCTTTTTCAATGAGAAAACGATCAAACGAGTCTATTACAGGGTAGCGCTTTTTGTGTGGGTGCGCGGTTTTTTTCAGGTACTGACCAACTGAGTTGCAGTAGATTCAGAGTAGATGGCACAAGCCCGTAAGCCACTTAAGTTGATCGGGTTGGATCAACCAGCCAGGGAATTTGTGTACTCTGAACACTCTGAGGCCCCCAAGTTACCCTCGGTCAGGGTACAACTTACCAAAAAGAAGAAACCTCATATTATGCAGAACCACGTCACAATCCTCCTTGCACATTGTGATCAGGTGATCTCACATAATCAGAGCCTTCGACTGGCAATCCTGCAAGTGACCAGTTGTGCTTGACGCACCGCTCGCTTCCTTTTATTCTCGCTGCACACAACGCAGAAACATCTGCAGACATCTGCAGACGCCTCTTCTCCTTGCTCTGGTCGGCTACTTCAGGGCTGGACTTCCAACGGCGTAGCCGAGGGCTTTCTGGATTTCCTTGTACTCTTCCAACACCTCCTGGCCCGCCAAGCGCTTCGGAACGGGGCGCCTTCTTATGGCGTGGCGCGGAGCGCAAGCCGGCAGCACGGAGCGCGGAGAACATTTGATTCAAAGGGCCGTCTTGTAGTAAGACTTGCTACTGGTAGCGAACATTGCTACTAGTAGTACGGCCAGGAGCCCCGTTCGTAGCATCCTTGCTCCGTTCGAGTCGCGATGCCAGGAGCCCCGTTCGTAGCTTCTTAAATGCGGAAACAGCCCACATATATATGCCCTAGAAGTCCAAAGACTATATTTTGACCGGCTGAAGTAAAGGAAGTTCCCTTTCAGGTCCCCTAAAGACCATTCTTTTCATAGTCTTTGACTCCCAAGGTATGGCTTTAATGTCTTACTTACTTCGAATCATTCCACGCAGTTCCCCGAACTCTAAGCATTGCAAGGACTGGTCCGTGCCCCGAAATCCAACTCGCGACCCGCCCCCCCCCACTACTTCTAGAGATATCCAGCACACCCAGATGGCCGGATGGTCCAGGTACACACTGAGATTCCTTCGATCCCTAGGCTTCCAAGAACCATTCATTGGAAAATGGGCGGGTCATCCCGAATCAGGATTTTGCACGACCAAAAACCAGGTCGTTCCCATTTTTTTTTCATGGTCGTTCCCGGAAGTCGAACGGGCGTCTCATTCCTTTACCTCAACGTGGCGGTGGCTTTTGCGACTGGGAGGTTCAGACGGTCCATTGTGAGGTCTGAGCGAACGGAAAGCTGTCGAAGCGAGTCGTCCTTTTGTACCAACTACAGCGGGCGACGATGATCTCGGTCATCCTTTCTGAACACCAGCTGTTTTTGCGTTTGACCAAGCGCGTTCGACTTCCGTGAAGACCATTAAAAAAAATGGGAACGACCTGGTGATTGTAGCGTAAAATCCTTAGTTGACTCGGTAAAGCCTATTTAAATGAATGGTTGTTGGAAGCCTAGGGTAAGGTTTGTTTCATTTACAACACCAAATTGTTCCATTGTTTTATCAGCCTGGTCCTCGCCGGACTTCCGACAGCATCCAGGCCCAGGAACCTGGCCACCGGACTGCCCCTCGTCTCTGCCCTTTTCGGAGCACGCTCTCTTTTCTCCCGAAAACATATATCCAGGTGGCGCGGGTTAAGCGGTGGTCCTGGTCCACCAGCGGCAAGTAGGACCGGGCTGCGTCCAGTTCTGAATCATCACCTCGGATGAAGCAGGTCACTTGGCTGGATCGTTCTTTATCTCCTGCAGGTCTATTCCCCGTTTTGCATCTCCAAACGGCTACCGAGCCTCAACATCGGCTCCGGCTCGGGTCAGCTGCCTTTGAACAAATGACTCGGCTCCTGGATTTGGCAAGTGGCTCGTGTGGTTGACCTTCGTCCCTTGTTTGGCCTGGGCGTGGCGATGGCGACGTGTGTGCGCGTTCGGCTAAAGCTGGCTGGAAGGTGTCGGTAAAAACGAGGGTTCTGATGCTCTCCCCGGTGCAAATCTTGAGTATATATGACCTGTTGGGTTCATTTTGCACAGGGGTTCCTTCACTGCCTGCTGTGTTTCTTTCGGGTTGCTTTCGGACGACCGGGCACGTGGAAATATATATGGCCGCAAATGACTGCCCATGACTGCGGAACATGACTGCGGCCGATCGACGATGGGAACGAATTCGGTGCTTCCCGATTCCGCGACCTCACCAGGCCCCATCCGTCCTGGTCAGGGGTCTGGGACCCGGGGGTCTGGACCCTTCTCATCAATCTGCATGGTTTGGTTCGGGACCGTCTGAGTCGGGGCGGTTTTCACGAAAACGGAGCGTCTGGGTTTCGCCATTCACCACGTGCCTCATGAGACTTGATGTCTCCCCAATGAGCCGCGGGCGCACTTTCCACCGCCCACGGCGCTGGCGACTTCGCCGCGGCTTGGGAACCGCCAACCACGGAAGGATCCCGGGTGGCGCCGACTGGAGATGAAGGGGAATCCAGCGTTCGGATCATCTTCACAGTGATGGTCTGAGCACTCGTGAAGGGTCGGTTCCCCTCAGACCTGGGACGGAACATGCGCTTTTCTTCCACGTGGGATACACGAAGATCTTGCAAAGGTCCAGTACAATACCTCGCGTTTGTATATTGGGTAGTTTTTATATATAGACCCATGTCCAGTGTCTCATGAGGTCCATTCCCGACCTGCAAACCAAACGTCTCCGAAAAGGACCAACAACACCTCAGGTGTGGCGAAAGTGGATGTGACGTGACCGGGACACCCTGGCCGCACCCCGGAACGTGCCATGGCACGAGCAGCGACCTCCGTGGCCGCCGGTCTCAAGAGACCCGTTTGGTCGACCTGCGTCGGCCCGTCCAGGGCCCCGAACGTCGAAGGAGTAGCCCAATTCTCCACGGTTCCTGAACTGCGAGGCACGTGAGGCACGTGAGGCACGTGAGGTCTGCAGCGGAGTTCCACCGGTTGGACCGGCAGAAGGGGTCTGAACACGTAGATCATCGTTGATAGATCGTTTCAGCTTTCGGGGAACATATGAAAGTGGCAGGTCTTCAACCAACAAAGGTAGCCAGTGACCGTAAATAGGACCCGTAAACCAGGGGTACCTATAGGATAGTCTAGAAAAAAAATATATATATATAGGGTTCTTCAACCTCAGGTCTTCCACTCTTTTGGAACAAGATGTTCAAAAGGCATTCCGATCGTTTTTTCCACTGCCCCCTTGTCCTAAAACTCGCCAACTCGGCGGCTGGGGTCGAGACGAAGGCGGAAACCAGAAAAACACTCCCAGTCATTCCATGCAAATCTATGACCGGCCCATTTGGATGGCTTCCAGTAGGGAATGTAAATGAGGTGGTCATACCTGGATCTTTCAATTGTGCAGAATTTAAGTCTTTTTATCCATAAAACCAGCCAAGTTAGTAATTATTAGGCAGAACTGTTGCACAGTTGGAAGATCTAGGTACACCTTCACGGGAGGTTTCTTGTTCGTGTGGCTGCGACCTACACTCACTCCACTCCACTCCACTCCACTCCACCCCACCCCACCCCACTCCACTCCACTCCACTCCACTCCACACCACTCGACTCCACTCGACTCCACTCGACTCCACTCGACTCCACTCGACTCCACTCGACTCCACTCCACTCCATTCCACTCACTCACTCTGATGCGTTTGAGGGTGTTGGAGCCATAGGTCTGCCTGGCGATGTCTCGGTCTGCTTCAGTGTATGAAATGGGAGGTCCTCGAAGCGGGCCTCCGTGGAGGTGGGGACGTGAATCCCAGGCAAAGTTGGGACTGATGTGTGCCGGTGTGTCAGAATGCCTGGGGTTGGGAGTGGTTGCCGACGTGGAGAGCGAGACCTGGCCCTAGTTTTGCAACCGGTCAGAGGTGGGGGCGCCCATACTCCTCGAAGTGGAGGAGGGTGAGAGGGTGGTGGGCCTGTGGTGGAGGCACGCTTGCCAGGGTGTTTGGGCCCAGCGGCCGGGTGGGGCGGTCGAGGTGCAACAGGTGTCCAATGGATCAAAGGAATCGAGCAAGCAGTGGTGATTGGACGACTCGGTGGACGGGGTTTGGAGACCGAAATGCTGGTGGATAGCGGGGGGGAAGATCTGGCCCGAGTTTTTGCTGTGGCCCTGGGTGTTGAGGATGGCTCCTGGTGGTGGAGTGGGGGAGGGGGGAAGGGGCTGATGCGACATCCGGAGATGTGCTGGGCAATGTGGGTGGGGACTGATGTGGAGGTGCGGGAATGGTGGAAGGATTGGAAATGGCTTCGCGAACAAGTTCGCGAACAACAGCCGCGAGGGGTTGTGCGTGTGTGTGTGTGTGTGGGTTGTTGTCGGCATGGGACGAGGTGGGAGTTTCGATGGTGACGCTGGACGTCGGAAGTGTCAGGGGCACAACAATCCAGGATGGTGAATGGCGAGTTGTCATAGTGTCTGGTACTGGGATGGGTGGTTGGAATCCGTTGGGTGAAGTTGAACCAAAGGTACTGAATGATAAGTTCTCGAGATGAGACCAGGTTGGTGAAGGAATCATCCCAATGTTGACAAACCAAGAACGCCTCCCAGACAAAGCCTTGTTTGGTCCCCTTCGAGACCGCGGCCGCCTCCCCCAACCGGCGGCGGCGCCGCTTTGGCTACCGCCGCCGGCGGTTGTACAGTGGTGGTAGGTGGAGAGGACGTAACTTGCACCGTTGGCTGAAGGCATAAGGAGTCGAGGAAGCCGAAGAAGCTGTCAATACCGTAGGTGCTGTCAATGGCGGAGCCTGGTAGGGAGCCATCCATTTGTAGTTCATGGCGTACGAGAGAGGACAAACAGGTGGATGAAGGTGCACGCAGCAAGATCATGTGCAAACCCTGCCTGTGTAGTCTGAAAAAATATTTTATTTATGTAGTGTTCTGTACAAAGGAATAGGTCCCGCCTGTGATTACCTAGTCAAGCAGACTGTACAGGTGAATACTTAGACACATGTCCGACAGTTCAAATCCTGACTGGAGCGTAAGTCTCAGTGAGCCCTGCGGCATAGTATCAGTGGTATCGAGCAGAACGGTGGATCAAGGGAATTCACATGAAGTTCCAGAGCTCGACCTTTGTTTTCGAGGGTGGGTCCCCAGGATCTGGGTCTGTGCACATGCGGCGCCCCTTTAACAAGGGTGAGACGGAGAAAGTTGAAAAATGCAGGTACGTGAGTCAGGCGTCCCTGACTCACGTCACAGGAAATCTATGGTGTCTTCGTTGGATGCCGACCATGGAGATCCCCGGCATCGCCGTGAGTCCGCGAAATCCAAATTGACCATGTAGTTCCGGATGGCCGCGTCTTGCTCGTCGCGGAGTGCTCTGCATGCGACGACGACCAGCCCCGGCTCGACCATCAGGCTCGAGCACACCAGCGCAGTCACGTGGTCAGGCGGGTACGAGGCCGCATGGTGCGCCTTCATCAGCATCCAAAATGCCCCGCGCATCAGTGTCATCACATAGTCCGGCAGCTCTTGGCGATTGCCATCGGCGTACCGCTGCGAGTCGATGCCGCTCAAGATGCTGGCGGCCGCCATGTTCCCAAGTCAAAGAAAGGTGGTGGAACAGAAAGGTCAAGAGTCCAAGCATTTGTAGGTGTTTGAACAAAGTGGTTTCACACTTGACTGCGGAAGCTAGTTACTGCATTAGCCCTTTACTGCAAGAACGGTAAGGTGCAAGGGTCCGAAGAACAGAACTGTTTAACAAGCGCACTAGCACTTTACCAAAGCTAAGGAAACCTGTTTTGGGGGATATCATGCGAACAACCACCATGGAAACAACAAAAGGAAAAGTGGAGTCACAGCGTGTGCAAAAGTTTTCATCCGCGCAGGTACAGAAGTGTGCGTCCAAACTTCCATCCAGTCGATTTCCCTAGCTTCGTTGGCGTGACTAGGAAATCGACCGTCACGCCCCCCTGCGACTTAAAAGTTGAGAAAAACAGAAACTCTTAGTTACAAAGGTGGACACACACACACACACACAAAAACCCACCCTGGTGCATGGCAGAGCGTCAAATCCTCGTGCACCGCGGCGTCCAGTGCCCGGCGCTTGAAGTCGTCGGAGACCTCGTCGCCGAAGAGGAAGTCCAACATCTCCTGGCGAAAGCACCAGGTGAATCACCAGCTGCACGACTGAGAGATAGAGGAGACCTTCATCTGATGGAATGTGTGAATCTTGCAGTTCAAAGGGTGAATCACTCGGTTGGAGGGAAGAAAAAAATTCTTCAAACTCTTGAAAGGCTTTGAGATATCAACATCAAATCCCGAAAGGCTTTGGCTTTCAAAGCCGGGGAATTCCTTTGTTCGACCACGACTCCCTCCATCCACATGGGACCGATGGTCCACTCTGCACACGTGCTGTCCGGTCCTGTCCCGAGACCCACCGAATGGATCCGTCGGACCGTCGGACGGAGCGGGACCGTTTGCTCACCGGGACCGTCGCAGTCGGGCGGTGTTCACGTGTTCACGGAGCGGAGCGTCTGGCACAAGTGTAACTATACACACAGTGCATGTTCACGTAGCTCTTTGGCCTTTGAAAGGAGCAAGCAAAACATGGCCTTCAAGGAAGGCGATGACCATTTTCAGCAAACAAGCTTCAATCACTCCCGTATTTTGTTTGAGAAACACGTTTAGAGGATTCTTCTCATTGTTGAGTGGATGAGTGGACCCCAGTGTCAAACTGGGTAGAATCCAGGTCTCCTGCAAGAGATCATCTCCGAAATCGCTTCGACATCTTTGGAGACATTTGCAAGAACTCCCGTACGCCATGCCCCAAACCAATCCTCCTGGCAGACTCACCGACCGCCGCCTCCATCCAACATGGGTTTTGGCCACTCCCCCCGCCTCTCCTGGACGGTTTGATTGAAACCCGGGGAGCTCCCGGTCATTCGCTCGAAGTGGCTCACATACATTTCAGATTCCTTCCGCTCCTGTCGGCGCGAGCGAGCGAGCGAGCCAGCGCCGTGCGGTGCGGTGTCCGCGGGGAAAAAGGACGTTATAGACCAGTTCAAGTTCCGCGCGCCACTCAACGCGGCAAGGGTATATCCTTCCAATCCTGGTGCATTGGCGGTTTCTGCCTTTTCATCTATAAAACCCAGCCAAGTTAGGCAGACATGCTGCATCGTTGAAAGATTCCCGGGTAGAACATACCAGGACTTGGACTCGGCGGCCAGTTCGTACTTCAGAATCGGTGACGGAACGAGGACGTGTCCGCCAACGTGGCCGGCCCCACCCCGATGTTTCCTCTCTATAAATGGATGTGCCCAGAGGTTTATGGACCCTCAATGACCCTCAAACTGCTACATGTTGGTGAAGGGTCCATTTCACCCTGGCGATCTGAGGGTCATGTCACCCGGACCGCGATCGGGGAACGGGTCCTGCGAGCCTGAGCCTTTGGGTGGGTCAAAACCTGCGGGCGCCTGACCTGGAAATGAACCGATTCCTCTATGTTCGGGATGTCAATCCACGATCTTTTTTACTTTCCCTGGGAGTCAAAGACTATAAAAAGAATGGTCTTTAGGGGAACTGAAAGGGAACTTCCTTTACTTCAGCCGGTCAAAATATAGTCTTTGGACTTCTAGGGCTTTCATGGTTTTGACTCACGGCCAAACCGAGGAGGCGATTTGGTCCACGTAACCCATGATTCCAGGGAGTGCTAGCTGCTAGCTCAGAGAGAGGCGAGCGCGAGCGCGGCTCGGGCCAAGGGCTCTCACCAAGCGCGGCCCGTCGGACGTGGCATGGTGAACTTGCTTCGATCTCTATGCTTCCTGGCCAACCATTCATTTCATAGGCGGGTCATCCCGAATCAACCTAAGGATTTGACACTACAAACACCAGATGATTCCCATTCTTTTTGTTTAAACAATTGTCTTAATTGGAAGTCTAGGGTATCCCAATCCCCCCAAACCTTAGTGGATGATGAACCGTTTCTACCCTAGGGATCCAAGTACCTTCTCAGAAGGTGATTGGAGACTGTTTATGTGGGCTTGGAGGGCCCAGTCGTACCTTCTGAGAAGGTATGTGGATCCCTAGGGCATGTATATACTATATTATACTTATAGACCCCTTTTCAACCACCCGAATGGGTGCAAATATGCCAGTCCCACGTGGCGTGTCTGGGCATTCTAGGTCTCCATACACACCCAATCAGGAAATGCAAGGTACACTCCAGAAGACTGGGACCCTGGCAATGGCCTCCTGGAAGATTGTTTTCCTCTACCAACCTGTGGTTTTCAGACACCCATGTTAGCCTTCCAGGGTGTCGATGATCGTAAAAACCACGCGATCCGTAAGGGGGAGTGGTCCAACCACATGCCACCTCCAAGAGGGGAGCCCATGCTGCAACTGCTGCTGGTGAACCGGATGGGAACAGCAGTGTCCCAAGAAACAGCTGACCAGTGCGGCAGATGTTGTTTCGACCAGTGCTGGGGACTGAGCCTGCATCCCCAGACACGACTGGACCCGAATCCGAACTGGTCAGGGGTCTGGGGTTTCTCACCAATCTCTATGGTTTGGTTCGGGACCAGTTGGGCTGTTTTCACGGAGCGTCTGGGCATTTGATTTAAATCCCCTCCCCAGTGTGGTCACATTAGGGCTAGGGTTTCTTACGCTAGTGGTTAAGGGGGGGCCGGGGTCTAATCGAGGTGTCACACACTGTTTGGGGTCTCGCGCCGGGATAGTTTTGATTTCCATTTGGTTCTGGGATTGGGTTTCAGGGTCCCTCCTTCTGGAGATTCAAAACATATAGGAAAAACATCCTCATGATCCATCGAACTGTCCACCTGCTTAGTTGGGTTCTTGTCTTGCTCTTAGTGGGTTTCTGCAGTGTCCCCCAAAAAAGCTTGCCGAGGTCATCCATATTTCTGGGCCTTTTGGGCGATGCTGCTTTTCCCACGTCGGTCCGTCCCTGCTGGGAGCGTAGGAAACCGCGCTGAGGACAACGGCTCGAGAACGAGAGCTGCGGGGGTGAGAAGCGGCCAGGGAAAAACTGGCCACATCACCCACCTTCCATCCTAAGAGCGATGGCCTCCAACCTGCCAATGCGATGGCCTAAAAAAATAGCGATGAACTGCCACCTTCCAAATGCTTTGCCATTCCGGACATCCCCCCCAGCTTCCGACATGAGCACGCGAGCGCCTCCCCCATTGGGACCTACCGGAACTAGCACGGCCACCAGCGCTCAACATGGGACTCCTCTAGGCGCTTCTCAGGGGTCGTGGGACGCTCCCGAATGGCTGGGGCGTGGGATGCACCGATTCCCCCAAACCGATGCTGGGTCATTCCCAGGTTCTTCCGTGACCAGGGCACTCCATACCAGGACCCTCCGACAGGTCACCAATGGTTCGACCTGTTAGGGTCCAACCACCCTCAACTAACAGCCTGGCCAGGAGGGTGCTGGTATGGGCTTGGTTGGACTGAACCCCTTCCTCGCCTGAAAGTTGGCCACCATGCCCCGGACGGTTCTCAACATCCGTCGGGCCATCTCGGGGATGCCCTCCTGGCGTGGGCGAAGAAATGCGGCTGTCGGGCACTGAGAACGGGTCTGGAAGTCTTGGAGTGTGGTGGAGCCGTTTTCGGCGACAAGACTCACGATCTGCTTATTACCCTAAGAATCCGGGCCCTCAAACAGATAGGGTTGTGAGGCCCCGGACCCCTGCCATGGAGGGTCCGACCCCTGCCATGGACAGCCCAAGGATTCTTAGGGTATAAAAAGACCTGGACCCCTCCAAGATCTGGTTTTTTCCTTCAGGTGTGTGGATTTGGCTCCAGGCCCACAACGAAAAACACTGGACCCATTCTCCAGCTGAAGAGCTGTTTCCTGGTGTCCAACTGCCAAAACCTTCGTCTCGTCCCCCCTCCAAGATTGGACCCTTCAACGAGATGTGGGAACCCCAGACGCGACCCGTTCGGCCCCGAATCCTCTGGAGGGGTCTGGGTTCTCACCAATCCCTAGGTTTGGTTCGGGACCAGGAAAGGGCGGTTTTCACGGAGCGTGACAACCCCCATGGATTTGGGGTTCCAATCAAGGCTTCGGTTTTGGGACGGTTTGAGACGACCAACACCGGGTCAAACGAAGGCTACCCGGTCTTGTAAGGTTGGGCCACCCAATGTTCGATGTCAAGGCCACACCCAATCCCTTCAATGGTGGGAGAGGTTTAAGAGCAATACACATGGTTTCAGAGTAGATGAGATGCCATCCCCAAGGCCACTGGTCTATGTGGACTCCAATCTAGACATCTTGGGGTGCCTGCCATTGAACCTCTGAAACCACTGGTAAGATGTGTTGCCTTTGTCACCTACCAGGAACTTTCTCATCGAACCGCACGAGCGGACGAGTGACCAAGTCACGGCCCCCGGCAACGAGCCCCGATGTCTCCAAGCGAAGCAGCTTGGGCACTTGCCAAGGTCCACCGCTTTGCACCGAAAAAACGTCGACCCTTCCGGCTGCCAGGAAGAACCACCGAGCCCCATCCAGTTAGGGTGGTTTATAGAACCCTGGCTGGTTTGATGTCTTTTACATTCAATAAGCCCACATGGGTGGCGTTGATGATGATCATGTGCTTCAGTGAACGAACGTTTCCGCCGTTTCCGCCGTGCCTTGGGCCCCATTTCGACCATCCCTTGCGCTATGGAATTGCTGGGCTCAGCGCCACGGTGGTGGTAACCTCAGGAGAAACGCTGGAAAGGCCAAGGATTGCCATGAACATTTCCAGCAGCGAATTGGATTGACCAGGTGTTTTTCACCGGCGAATTTCCACGTCGTCCGAAAGAAATGATGCGTTTCTGCCAACTGTCTCACGTCAATTGCCAGCTCACTTCGCAAGTCTATGGGTTGCCAGAGCGGTTTTGGGGGACAAAAGCTAACCAAGTCATTCTCCAGATCTCGATTCGCCGTGCTGCAATAGGAGGAGACGACCATCTCCAAGGGGTCTCGAATGGTCATCACCTCAAGTACGCGAGAGATCACCACCTGAAGTTCTCTCTTTAAAGCCTTTAGTACCTATAGTATGGACGAAAGGACATTGTACTCAGTCAGGCTGTTCTTTACCAATCACCAGTAATTACAAAGACCTCTGCCACTTTTGTTGCTTTTCGAACTTGTTGCCTGATCCTGGACAATTAGAAGTTGACTCTTCCAATGGCAGCTCCAGCTTTGCAAGCGCTGAGAATCAAGGAAGGACCCTCAGCCCGTGAAAGTTTGGTTTGGGTCCAACCCTGCGAAAAACAGGGTCAAACAGAACCTCCAGCAGTGGCTCCAAGTACCAAGCGCATAGCAGTCCAGTCGTACCTCCTCGGTACTTAGACCCTCCAAAGCTACCCCAAAACAATGAACCTCAGGGCCTATTGGACGACCTGTGCCTGGAGCATGTGCGGAGCATTTGCCGTCGTCTCTGGACCCACGTTCACGTGGGGCATATGGTACAAGAGAAAGACCTTTTGTTTGGCCTGTTTCAAGAAACCCTAGGGATCCAGTCGTACCGAACCTCAGGTTAGGTGATTGGAGACTGTTTATGTAGGCTTGGAGGGCCCAGTCGTACCTTCTGAGAAGGTATGTGGATCCCTAGGGAAACATTCTCACAATTTGATTCTCCCATCTTTCCGAATGCGCATAGCCAAAGGGTTCTGGTTTTTAGCATTGGGAGTTTGGAGCTTGGACTTCGCGGTTTCACGTTGCTTTGCTGTTCGTCCTAGTCCTCCAGGCCCCGAATGCGCTCCTCCTTCAGCTGTAACGACTCAAAGCTTCTCCTTCGAACCATTTGTAGAGCTTCTCCTCGAAGGTCGCCTCCGCCTTTTGTAGCGTTTCCCACCCCCAGAACTGGAATCCTTTCATGTATCCAACGTGGAAGCCATAAGCGCACGGCTAGCAGGTGATTCAGTGCTGCGCAGACCCAACGGTCTGATCCCGCTGTTGACACTACCCAGACACGACGTTGATGGGACTACCAGTCCGGACTGCCGCCCCAGACCCCCCTGGCACCACCCCAACTGATCAGCAGTCCTATGGCAGTCCCATTAGTCGTGTCTGGGCTATCTCTTCATATCTCCGCAATGTTGATCTTGTGGTTTGGGAAGCGTCTGTTGCGCAAGCGGATCGGACATCCCAAGTGAGCAGCGCTGGCGCACACCAATTCACACCCTTTGCTGAAGTCATTCTCAGTCATCTGCATTCCGTCGACGTGTGCTTCTGGTATGCTGTTGTGGTCTTCTGGCACAAGCTGTTCATCAGGTCCTCGTCAGGTCGTCAGAGAAGCCACACTGTGGCGAGGTCTTTTGTGCCAGGCCATATTGTCCTACCGTCCGAGCTTGGGCGCTCCGCAGGGGTCTGGACCCGAACCAAAGCCTATGTGTTGGTGAAGGAGCCCGGATTCTCAGGGTAACTGCTTCTTCCAATGTCGAGATCATAGTTTCCCCAGTCAATCCGATGTTGATTCCGGTTGCGGTGCCATGTGAGGTAGCCAGGACATGTGGTCGCTGTGCCATTGGGATTCGCTTTTCAGGCCCAAAGGCACTCAAAGAGTCTCAAAGCAAGAAGATGTCACGTGGTCACTTGTCGTGGCAAGCGCAGCTCGACAAGTGCGTTCGTTAGGGGTTTGGCAGGCCCAGGGAATCGTTTTGTATGGGGACGTGACTGGTGGAAGTGAACATGACATGTCACAGACCCCAAGGAAATCGGTGGTATAAAAAGAACCCTCGGTGTGGACCTCTTGAGGTCGTGCCATCGAACCGAAACGACTGTTCTATTTCCCTTCACTGCTTGGGAGGGTTGCTGGATGTGTTCTGTTCCATGAGACCTCCCGCTTCACTCAGCAAGTCTCGCAGGATCCGACTTTTGGAAGACGTCTTCTTAGTGCCCAGACGCGACCCTGGGCCCGAATCCTTTGGAGGGGTCGGACCCGAATCCTCTGGAGGGGTCGGGGGTCGAACCAATCCGGTTTGGTTCGGGACCAAGAACGGGCTGTGAACGAAAACGGAGCGTCGGTGGGTCTGAAGTGTCACCGAGGGCTGAAGTGTCACGGAGCACGAGGCGCTTTTTTGAAAAACCAGGCCTTTGGACTCGGCCAATGTATGGCTCAAAGGTCACCATCATGGAGGCCCGTGAGTCAACGCACCTTGCGTGGGTCACCGGTGATGTGGCATCACAAGTTGGCCGTGAAGAAGCGACGTTTGACAAGGCCGTGGAAAGACGCAGCCGGCTGTGAAAGCCGGTGAAAAGGGCCGTGACAGCCGGCAGGTCGACTGGAAGTTGGGAGGGTGACATCACACCCTGATGCATCAGACGATGCACACCGGTCTATTGGACCTCCGCAGTATGGAGGATCAGGATGGGGGGCGGTCCACAATATGGACTCATATCTTAATAAATTTAATATAATCGGTTGTAACTGTATCATCCGAGGGTGAAGCGTGGGCTTTGCTTGAACGTGCTCGTGAAACCTGTCCTCTGGACAGGTACCTGTCACGGTCGTTGTGGCCGACTCGAGGCGTGGTGACGGTCCTTGGAGTGAGTGGCTCACGCCGCTGGTGTCCGCCGTGGTGAGTGCTTGCGGTCGCCCGGCTGAGCCGTGAGACCGAGGCCGTTCGAGTGTCAAGCAATGTTGGGCCGAATTGGTGTTCGAGTGTGTGTGTGTGTGTGTGATGCAAGGTTCGTGGGCTCCATCTTGCT
>CAXAMN010003213.1:0-77193 GCA_963970005.1 Durusdinium trenchii
TATACTTTTATCTTAATTGATTATCATGAAATCATGTTATATATATAGTTTATTTTATAACTTAAAGTGTGGTTGATTTTTGATGAATATGAAACGACATGAAATGTTGAACCGATAGTGTAATTATAAACATTGTTGGTCTACTCCGCCTGTCTACTTTTGAATCCGAAGTTGAAAATTATTGAGTCTCAAGTCAATCCGTCAAAGTCCAAGTCTCCAGTGCAGTTTCTCTAGCCTTAAGAGCCTGAGAACCAACTACAATTGCCAAAACTTCCAGAACAAACTGCGGTTTCGATTTTCATCATTGAATATGTGCTATTGTTTGGGACTTAAGCCACGTTACAATCAACCTGGCCGCTTCGATGTCTAATTTTGCCAACTCTCTCTGGTTGAAGATGGAAGGGGCGTAGATGCCAAGCTTTTTGCTGCAATATCCCTCACCGTCAATGATGTGAAGCTCTTCCTGCAGCTTGGCAATCTTCTTTGCAGTGCTTGATTTGCTCCGATTTGGAGAGTCCTGGCAGCGGTGCAGGAAACTGTGGAACTGAAAAGTATGGAAAACAGGCTCTAGACAGGGACTGTAGCTGCTGTAGCTGTAAATTTACTATAATTTACTGTAGAAATCTGTTCCGGAACCGTTCCACGGAACCGTTCGGAACCGTTCGGAACCGTTCCAGGCTGGCTCTGCCTAAGAAAAGGCAAACAATCAGAGCACGAACATGAGCCCATGTCCATGTAACAAAAACCAGCCAGTTCATGAAAATTCTGATCTCAGGCTAGCGCCTAGTATGGCTAGACTTGACTAGACTAGACTGCTTAAAGACTGCAGAGCCCCAATATGAAGAACACAATGAACATCACAGTCCAGTGAAGCGCCTTGGATTTGTCTGGAACATCAACCGTGTCCAACACGTCATTGGCGTACTTCCAACCTAAGTTGGGCTTTATCAGAGCAGCTTGAGCATATCTACATTGCATGTCAGCTGTCAACCTTTCATTTCGTGCTCAACGCTTGACTTGATCATAAATTATCCCTATCCTGTACAGACTGCAGTGGAAGTTCTAGACTGCTAGACCGCTAATCTATACTAATACTGACTCTATAAAGTTGGAACATGTACAGAATAGTTGTTGTGGTGGACAATCATCATTATAGACTCATCTCATATATTTATGTATATTGTATAATTTATGTACTAGATTAAGGCTGTCGACTGTAGACCGAAACTCTTTGCAAAAGAACTGGTGGGCCTGAGGCTGCATCATGAACTGCATTTTTTCTACCTACTGCTTGGTTGCTACTCAAATTGCATGCAACCAGGGCACAGTCCATCAAACTTACCCTTGTATGGATTTTTGGGCAAATCAACGAGATGTAAGTCTGCATGCTCTTGAAGTTCTCCTTCGTGCAAATATCCACACGAGCTGCCACGATGTACACACGTCCTCGTGTGTTCGGAGAGCCATAATCTTTAGACCTCAGAATCTCAGGCTCAGAAATATCTAGAAATCATTCATGTCACGTTGATTAGTTCAATTAGTTGGAAACAGTCAGAAGAACAAGATAATGACACCGCACCCATGGCCTGAAGCACAACAAGTACCAAATGCCGAGTGCCACAAAAGCAATGATTAGAGCACAGCCCTTACCTGTTGCACTGTTTTCGATCACCCCCCTGCAGCATGTTAGTTGTTTGTCAAAGTTTGAAGCTGTGGCTATGGCTATGATTATGATATTGGCTAGGAGTGTAGGAGGTATGTAAACACGAAACATTGGTTGTGGGCATAGGTCTTTGATTCAGTTAAACCTCTTAACCCGATCTCTCCTTTTTCATTGCACGGGCATACATTATCATATGATGTGATACAGTGATATTGGATTGTTATCAAGGATACAGGATACAGGATACATGACTCATGTCGTGGTACAACTATTACAATTACACAATTTGTGAACTGTTCGTGTTGCAGTGTGTATGTTACAAAACTTACCATATAGCTGTAGCATAACAACATATACCCGTAAAGTACTGTAACATAATAGTCATAGTCATAGTACTTGAGTTGTGGTATGTTACAATTTATGTTCTATTGTTTGGTGTTGAAGTTTATTTTGAATAGTCGGTCGGCTAGTTAAGTTATCTAAGTTAGCCATCTACTTAAAGTCACAGTATTAAGAGTATAAGTATTTACATTTATCATTTATATTATATTTAGATATTTATATACAAAAAATGTGTGCATTTTGCAAACAATCCAAGTCTGTACTGGAAATAAACGAGCTTCATGAACTGACCTTCACCTAAGTTTCATCCCAGTTTGTGCAACTGGAGCGCTTCAGCCTCAAGACTTTCCAATGGTGCGGGATGTACTCCGGCAGCTTGTTGTCACTCCTCGGAAGAAGCAAATTCAGATTAATGCAAAACTGCAAAACTAAACAACGTGGGAAGCACAAATTTTGAAGAAGGATGCAATTTGCCGCCACTATCGCTACCTAAAACATCACCAACTTGGAATCAAGTTGTTGAAGTCCAGTAAGTAAGAAGATGTTATTGAGACTCTGACTCTGAGTTCTTTGTCAAGTCGTAGTCTGGAGTCCATTGAGTGTACTGTTGGGCCTGCCAAAACTTTTCAATCAATCATTGACTCTGAACTCCGAAAAAAAATCCGTACTAGTACTACTGTAGTACTACTACAAAAAAATCAGAGTATTACTGTATTACTATATTACAGTAACTCCACAGACTCCACAGTGCTACTGTACTTACCACTTACCCTGACTCTACTTGTCCTTACTTACTCTACTGCTCACTTACTTGCTTGGCATATGAATAGCATGTCATGGCCTATGTTTTAGCCTTCAGGCTGGTAGCTTCAGATGGTTGCCCTAGCAATGCAGACGTAGTCACACTGGCAGTGGTGGCGCTGCAATGCCGAGCACTTCTCCAAAATAGACACCATATAGAAAGAAATCCAGTGGGGCCTGGCACAAGTGAGCAGATTCCCTGGGTAATCTTGTTAGTCTACAGTCTTGTCTACTATTTTGGACTATGCCACATGACCTGTCCAGTCAAGTCTGAGTTAGTCTGTAAGGTATGGCCCATGGCGGTATGGCATGACGGCATGACAGCATGACTCATTAAGACTGCAGCAAGAAGTGACAATTCCACTGACACGACCTTTTCTACATCACAATCACACTTCGTTCTGCTGCCGTCCGTAGGGGAGCAACTCCACTTCAGCTTATTTCAAAGCTGACTCGACCTGCCCAAGGGCCTCCGTTACTTGTGGCAACAGGTCTTCTTTCTCCTTCATTCTAGCAAGGAATGCCAAGGCTTGTGGGATGCTGGCTTTCTCCTGTTGCAGGTGGGGCACAGTGCAACTTACATGGAGCCATGATGCAAACTTCTGGCGTTTCCACGAGTAGGCGAAGCGTGTGCTGCCCTTCGGAATTTTGCTGTTGCAATGTCGACATTGTGCCAATTTCCCTGACACTTGGACCCCAGCATCCACAAGGCCCAACTCCGAATTGCAAAATGTTGGTCCACGTGAGCCACTTGAAGGATTTGGCGGTCTGGAAGGTGGCGCTGCCGCCTCTGCTTCTGAAGCGGGTGGTTCACCCCGTGGGCAAAACAGACCATGCCGTAGCTCCATGAGCTTCTGATGGCTTCTCATCACCAGCTGCTGCTGACGCTCTTCTTCTTTTGATTTTGGGTCCAAAACCATTTCCTCAACTTGACTCTCATCACCTGACTGGGAGTTGTCAGCAGCTGACTCTGATTCAGACATTGATTCACTGGTTGATGAATCGCTGGAACTGGAATTGTGCGAGTCTGAAGAAGGTAAATGCGCTTGGTCCTGGTCCTTCTCAAGGTCCTCTCCCTCATCCGCAGGCGCTGCTGCCCTGGCTTCTACCCTGGTTCTTTTGACCCTGGATTGTCCAGCTGCAGTTTGTCCAGCAGCCTGCTGCCTAGGCTTTCGCTTCCTAGGGGAGTTTTTCAACCCGAAAGGCAACCTTGTTTGAACGGTTGGCACCCGTGCTTTGATGAACTTGAAGTAGTAGCAGTCACTCGTTTTGGTCAAGGAAACTGTATCCAAGGGCTGGAAAGGGCTGACTGAATAGGAATGGATCACAAATGAAATTGCTTCGACCGCGTCACTGAGCTTCAGAACATCTGCAAACATCTGGTGGCTCGTGCGAAACACAGGCTTGCCAGAAGAAGGCTCCAGGATGGTGACTTTGGTCACATCATCACGAGGCGCTCCAGGACACAAGAACCCATCCATCAAAATGTGCATCCGAGGTTTCTTTATGAGCACTCCCAGAAAATAGAATCTGTGGACCAAACCTGGTCCTTGCAGCTGGATCAGTGAGCCTGGCAGCAGCGTACCTCCCAGTGCAAAAACACCCTTCAGGCCCTTAAGTTCTTAAGTTATTAAGGGTATTTAAGGTCTGCAAAAAAGAAATTGAACGACTTGAGCAAAATTCAATTTTGGGGTGCTATGTGCTACAAGCACTTTACCAATTGTTTGACTGATTGAACATATTCATCAATAGTATGAATCTGAAAAGGCGACTGAGATGATGATCTGATATACTGTAGTATAGTTTCAACATATGTTATATGATGATATATGATATAAGTACTCTGAAAATGTCATTGTTACTGTTTGATCGGTTTAGATTGGTTGGGGGGTCATCAACAACAATCAAAGTTAGCTAGTCCTTGATCAATCCCTTTAAGGAGTACAGTATAGTATAGTGCAGCATAATCATGAACGGATCAGAAACAACTACGACCAAAACCTAACTGTCATTCATTTGTTCTTCAATTATCACTATAACAAGTAAGGTACCATCAGAGACTAAGTCTGCGAAGCTGTGGACCAATTTCGTTGCTGAACCTGCAAATGGATTCAATTTGCAAATCCCACGCTCCACATGGCACACTGAATGATGCATACGATCCTCATTCGCACTGGTGTCCTTCCACTCCTGGGGAAGATCTGGCAAGGACCGAGCAAACTCAGTCCACGCCCACGCTAGATGAATCTTGTCATCTGTGGAAACCAAGTCAATGAGGTCCAATCGAAGCGCGCCATCTGCTGACGAAAGTCCTCCGTCATGTTCTTGCCATTCACTGCAATCTTTGTAGCGACCGTATGTAGCTATCACTCGCTTTTTGGAAATGGTCTTCTTTGCGTTTCTGCAAAGAAGGTCTGCCGCAGTTCCATCCACTTCAGACGATGCAGGCCTGCCAGATCCCTGCTCTTTTGCGGAAAATGGTTCCAAGGCTGCACTTTCTCTGAGAGCTTGCTCCTCTGCAGCCCTTGCCATGTAAGGGTCCTGCTCACTCTCACTCATTTGTTTCCAAGCCTGACTGCAGGACTGCAGTTTGCTTTTCCAGGAACCAGGCTCCAGCTGTAGTCCCTGCATTTTCTCTCTCTGAAACACGTTCCACCCTTGGATCTTCGGAGCAAAACCCTCTTTCAAAACGTTTGTTTGCAGTCTGAATTTCAGATTTGAACAGACTTTATGTAACAGACTGGAGTCCTGGAGGGTTTGGAGACGTAGAAGTTCGAGGTTTCAATTCTAATTAAACAAATCAAATCTGAACAACACGCACGCAAACGACATGATGTGTATATAGTCTAGTCTGGTCAGTCTATGTAGGTTTAGATATTGTCATGATATTGTATATTAAATTAGTACTTGAAAAAATGATTCAGGGGCGGGGGTACTATCAATCCAGAGTCTGATCCACTTGTGGCTTTTCCCCTTTTGCAAAAAGATTTGACACATTCGCATTCCGCTCACATGCCCAGGCTCCTGAAAGCTTGCGAGGCATTGGTAATGACTCCTCTTGCCCAAATTCGAAGAGCCTTTTGACTCTCTCCATGGACATCCCTTGGCGAGGGCGCTTCTGAGACTTGCAAACATCATTCGCAGGCAGGTTGCATTGAGTGTCAGGGACAGGGATGATGGTGCCCTTACCTCTCACAGCACCTGCCATTGAGTGACTGTACTGATTCCGGCTGGCTCGTCCAAATCTGTGCATGCGACGCCCAGAGGATGCATCCCCATACCTGTTCCAGAGCCATTTTTGGAATGTTGCGAAACCTTTCGTTATAGTCTTCCACATCACCCTTTCTTGAGCTACCATTTCTGATGGCTTGGAACCTCTAAACCTGTGCAGCAAGGTTTGCGTAAAACCATGCATGCATTCCACCAAGTCGGAACTTAGTGGTGCCACAATAGAAATGTCAAGCAAAAATCGACGGAGCTGTTTCACTGAACACACAATTTCTTCATCAGAGGCGTTCAGATTCACAAACTGTAGTAGTATTGTCGAGAATTCCAGGTCTACACATTGCGGGCAAACTTCCAGAATGGATCTCAACCTTTTGTATTCATCAATGAAGGTCTCATCTTCTTCGCAATTGAGCAGGTGGAACATACAATGTGGAAATGTTTGTGTCGGCAATACAAACCTCCTCCAGTTGTCTGCCATGGTTTGCACTGACATCCGCAGGAAGTCAGTGGCAACAGAAGGAATTCCAAGCCGTGGAAAATCACGGAGCTTCCGTATGTAATCATCAATGAGTTCTTTCCCAAACTGTCCCGAAACATAGCTCAAGAAGATCGACTGGGACCTGCTCGTGGCACAATGGCAATACCATCGTCAATCTGTCAATGTCAAAGCTGTGAACGATCAATCAACATCCAATTTGATAATGTTTTCTCTATATAGTTTGATTCTCGCTCTGACTCCAGCTACTTTTGCTCCTAAACATTGGCAAACTAGCAATGGATGATGATTCATGATTCATGATGACGGTGTGATGGGTGATGGATGACTGAAGGAAGCCAAGGCGCGTTGACCTTAGCTCGGATTGCTCTTGCTCTGCAGACAAAGGTAGCCGTTGAAGCGTTGCGATGGTCGAGCTTCTCTTGAACAGGAGGAACATTTTCCGAACATTTGGCGCCACTAATGCCTCCAGCGCCACAGTTCGTGGCATCATTTGTGAGCTTTTAAAGGCTTCAAAAGTCAGAAGCTTGCGCTTGCGATTTATCTCAGCCTGTGATAGCCCCTTTGAATCCACGATTTCCAGAAGAATTCGGTGCCACGTTTGTTCGTCGTTGCCTTCAAGCGAGTTCTCGGCAGCACCCTCAGTTCCAGCCTCTCCCAGAAGACTTTCCAATTCTGCTTGGCGGTCTGCAGCCATTGAATCTGTCCCACTTGACAAATACTGCAATGTTCGTGGGAGGATGTTGCGCAGGCAACATCCTTCCTTGGATCTTGCGGCCACAACTCGCTGAAACTAACACAAGACGCAGGCAGTCTGCTGTAGTTAATATACGGAACCTCCAGTTCCAGAACAGAACAGAACGCACCAGTGAATCAGGATGCTACCAAGTCATCACCTCTACAACCTTTTGACCTCTAGTTCCTAGGCTATAGGCTATAGGCTAAAGGCTAAAGGTTTGGTTTTCACCTAAGCCTAAACTCATTTTCATTCTGCAGATTCTGCAGCTTAGAGCCTGCTCTTTTGGGTGCAAGTTGCAAAAGACATGATGCTGGCAAGACCAAGGTTCCTTCACGAATTGCAAAGCCCGTGCAGCGTGTACCCACCTGTAAGTTAGTGGGACTGGATATCCAATCCCAAACAAATTGCAGTAGCCCTGTGCAATCCTCGTTAATCCAAACTGTGCCTTGGACTTATGGTCCTTCCCCCGGCAGCATGTGCCGATACAAAAGTGCTGGAGCATATCGCTGTCTGGATTGCAATTGTCATACACAGACAATTGGAGATGTAACTGGACTCTTTTGCTATTTTGCCTTGTAGAGTCATCTGCCAGTATGCCAACAATGGACCTACGCTGCCTCTTCCACTCATCAGCTCCCTCTGGAAGGGAAGCGCAAGGGATGTAGTGGTACGAATCATAGATCACAGCAAGCAAGGCGCGTTTGAACTGTGTTCTAAAGCTTGAAACCTCGAAGAGGTGTCCCAGTCTGACGATACTGCTGTAGTAGTGGTCAAATCCAGTGATCAAGCATTTTCGTGAAAGTGCAAGTTGGTGGATGAGGCATGTCACTGCCAGCATCGGATGGATTTGCTGGCCAGACTGGTTAGCATCCATGCGATCTGTATGCTGTTTGTGCAGAATAGCCCTCACTCTCTTCAATACACTCAAGTTTGTGACAAGAGAATCGAAACAGATTGTCAACCCTTGGATCGGAATCTGATTTGCAAAGCTCGAAGAAATGCCCAATGATGTGAACCTTCGGGAGACATGACCTGCAAATGTGATCATTCGATCCACGAGCTGCGCGCAAATGGAGTCCTTGTCTGTTTTCGGAAGTGTCACAAGTGGTGTGTGGACACTGAAAGTTTTGTGGCATGGCGCCTCTGCCTCAGCACCACTGTAGCTCAACGTAAAGGCCTGAACAGTGTTCATCACACTCACCACACGACTGGACTTCCATTGGGGAACAGAATCTTCCACAGCACTGGAGGTCAACCTCATATTGGTGTCATCGATGATGGTCGAAAGAATGGTGTGATGAACTGTCCTGCCACTGGAGTTCGCCCAAGTGAAAAACTCCATGAGCGCACTTCCCCATGCTCTCAAATAGCTTACCAAAAGCCGCAGCCGACGATTGCGTGGGTATGGCGAATACTGTCCTGGTTGATGCAGAACACTGTCATCCTGCACATCAGCTCTATAGGACTCAGCAGGGTGTGAAGGTGCTTGCAACTGTGCACCGACCGTTCTGGCAAGTCTGTTTCGGGCTTTTGACACCAAAGATGCGGCTCGAGCCTTGAAAGTCCTGGCTTGTCTTTGCCACCTTGCTTTCTGGTTCTCAAGATCTTCCAACTGTTGCATGAGAGACGGTGCTGCTTCTGCTCCATCTGAATCGTTGTTCTGAGACTCTGCCTCATCCACCTGTGAACCATCACAATCACTTGAGTCACTTCTGACACTCGAGTTGCTTGAGGTGCTACCACTGGGATTGGCTGCAGCTTGATGATTGCTTGTGCCACTTGTGTTTGAAGCTTGTTCAGATCCACTGGATGCGTCCACCAGTGGCATGATCAACACGAGCAGCACTGCAAAAAGTATCAGCAACGGTACGCGCACAAAGTGGCATGTGTGTGCCAACATGGGCATCAGCAACAAAACATGAAATGAGTCGAGTCTGTGCCTGTGCTTTCCTTTGCTGCTTGACAACATCGTGACTGTTTGTGTCTTTGTTACTTTGCAAGTTACCATGCTCCCGACTCTCGCCTCTCCCTTCCTGTTTTTTTGCTACTTAGGTTTATGATGGACCATCATCAAAATCTCACATTCTACGTCGCAAACTCAAACTCCTTTTGCCTCTTGCTTTTGACTGTGGAATCAAAAATCCAGAAGCAAGCCTGAGTCAAACTAATGAAGGTAACCGGTAATCGGTATTAGTAATAGTAATAGTAATACGTAATAGCAATAATATATATAATATAATATAGGTATAGGATCAGTATTAGAATTAGTATTCAATAGTTAATGCAGGTCTTTGTTGCGATGGTTTTGTAGAGCTCTTTGTCACTCCAAGACTTGAGCAAATCAAGAGACAGCCAACTGCTCATCAGCTGCAATTGTAATTGGAAGCCACTAGTCAGTCGTTTCCCTACTACTGGCACTAGTTAGTTATTTTGACGATCTGATTATGTGTCCAACTGAGTTTTTCGAAATGGCAATGGTCAATCTGACTGGTGACACTTCCCACACTGATCCGCGAACCTTGTAGCTGCTGAACTGTCCAGTGAGTGGTGGATCGAATGGCTTCAGCAACCCCTCCACCTGAAAGAAGCTTGAGGTTTGAAGTCAGATCAATTTTGGTGAAAACATGCCGTGTCATCAACTATCTACTACAGACTGCAAGTGTTAGGACTTAGGACTGAACAATGTAATTGCAGTACACTGAACCAGTTGTTTGCGACACGAAAGTCAATTGAACCCGCCATGAGTTCTCAATCCCACAACAACACTTTATAATTCCTGATTTCTTGACAACTTCTAGACAAATTGATAAACTAACAAAGTGATGACAGTCTGACAGTCCAGTTAGTCTGCTTGTGGAACCCAGGCCTTGCCTCCTCAACTATCACTGATTTGGGGTTCATCCGCCGAATCTTTCTCAAGCATGCAACAATGACATCGGAGCCTTTCCTCAAATGGCGTAGCAAGGCCGAGATGAACGTGATTTGAAGTGTTTTGAGTTTTGTGTTTTAACACACATAAAGAACTAGAACGGCTACACACATGTCACATGATGTAATAAAATAATCCAATATTGTCATTGTATAATTGTATATGATCTGTATATGGCTTTCTGGCTATGGGCTACATCCCTGGTAGCTATTTCACTTGTTTGGGAATGCCTGAGTCCAAAAGAGTTTCGTCTCGTTTTGTTTTGTCAGCTTGTGAACTCACAAGCCTTCGCAAGCTACGCAGACTGTTTGCCTACCTTGCAAGATGGCAAAAAACACACAAACAAACGGCCTACCTACTGCCCACTGCAACTACCAGTGTTGCAGAACCAACAAATCGTTGCTTCTCTCCCTCCACGCTCAAAATCGCCCTGAAACCTAGAGTTACCAGCATTCACCCAAGTGACTGTTCGAAAGGATTGTAGGCGGCTCCATCCTTATCCTTAGCCTTTGTCTTCGAGTTCAGGGCTGAGAACAATGGACATGGGATGCCCATTAGGAGCAGGTCGGGCGATCTTGCATCCTGGGCTGTTGCTCATACACCCTGCTGCCGTTTCCAGAAGGTATCGTTGGTATAGTCTATAGTCTAGTCTAGTCAAGTACTCTAGAAAGTCAGAGTCAGAGTCATAATTAATAGTAGACTAATAGAGTAGAGTCAGAGTCATACTGTTACAGTCATACATACAGTCTGTCCGGTCCAAAAGAAAGACTTGTAGTCAGCTTGCATTCAAGTTCCATGCCATGCGGACCATGTGCCTTATTTAATATTCAAGTCAATATTTATGTTTTCGATATACTTCTACTGCTACTGCTACTACGTGAACAGTTCTTTTGTGTCTACTGTGAATCTACTGATCCTATTGAACTTCAAAGACTCCAAGTATGTTTTTGCTTGTTTTGAATGAGAGTCCATATCCGGGCTGTGGAGACATTGGCACACGTGGCAGAACACCTTTTCACGGACCTCCTCCACCACGTTGGAGAAAAAGTGCTTCCCTGAGTCAAAGGCTTGCAGGGTGTGCACCAAATACTAAGATGGAACACTGCTGCTACCACTGCTATTTTGCGTCGACCTGTTCCTGACCAGACTGCAAAATGAATTGAGTCATGCCATGTCATGTGCCTCCACTGATACACTTGACTTGGACTCAAAGACTGAAAGACTCTATTAGAGTTACAGTCACAGTTGCGTAAGTGCACCCGTCATCCGTCATTCATCCAAGATGCAGTTAAAGTGGCGCAAGCACCACTCACGGTTCCTCCAGGTCACCTCTGAGCTGTGCACCAAGTCCACGTCAATGCCCTCACCAATGAACTCCTTGACATATTTCCTCAGGGTTCACATTTGGCATTAGTCACTACTGTACTACTGTAACCGTGATGAATTGAGTCGAGGCTTTACCCTGAAGGTTGACTCTGACTCGAAGTCTCTAAACTCTAAACGTCTAGACCGATTTTTTTGTGACCTAGCCAGCTACCTTATGTCAGTTCTGATCTGAGAGGGCCAATGCGGCCAAAGAGCATCAAGTAGCCCAATATTCCAGTGCCTTCACACGCTCCAACAACGCTCATCCTTAAACCGTTGCAGAGTTGTCACTTTTGTTCAGTCTTGGTCTACGCCTATGTGACTCATGTCAGGCTCTTCTCTTCACCTAGATTTGGCAATCAAGCTCCCTGCCCAAGTATCAACTGACACAGCTACAGCTATGCGGCTATGGGCTATGTGACATCAAATTCCTAGTCTGTGACTCATGACCCTTGTTCACAGGCTGGCCCTTAGTCCCCGATGTTCCACCTTAGTAAAGTGGCATCCTGCTGCCAAAGAACTTGGCTCCTCCAAAGTGCTTTGGCTCCACCCCAAGCGTGTCAAAATACCTTGGAGTGAGCTGAAGTTCAACAAAAGTTCGTTCCTGTGGTCGGTCGTTGGCATAGTCATAGTCTTACTTATCCAGACAGCACAACTACTGAAAAGTCACCAGGCTAGACTGCTTTAGATACGGGCTTATGTCCAGTCAAGAACTTCTGGTCTGGCCAAGTTTTCGACAATTAAGCTCAGCTGGGGTACTTTGGGCACCATTCCCGCGGGAACAAAGTGAAGTTGGGGCACTCAGGGTGATCTGCCTTAGTCAATTGAAAGTGGGAGCTTAACGGTTTCTTAACATGTTGCAAAAACCATTGCAGTTACAGCTGCTGGTCACTCTGGAAACTCTTTGACAAACATCCGTTCAAACAAAAACGCAAGTTGAATTTAGCTGAGCGGTTGAGTACAGTTGAGTCGAGTGTCCAAAATACCATGACTCATTCTGCTCACGCCGCTGGTCGAGATCGAGTCGGAGTCACTGTCTGATTCCTCACGTGCGAGGCGAACAGCTAAGAACAAACAGCAATGGCAATACAGCAAACTGCAAACTCGAAAACTGACTTGTGGGCTGCCAAAATCATTGGCTGCAGCAATTGCCTGGTTACACGTGTGCCTTTTGGTATCTTTTGGAATCGTTTGATTTCTTTGAGATTCCGGGGTGGAATCCAAAAGCCAAGGAGGCATGCGGCATATATAAATGTGCAACATCACAGCAGAGACTACAAACTGCAATTGTATTCTGTGTGTTGGTTTAGCTGTTAAGTTACTTTAAGTATCTTTTAGTTACTGTATGTACAGTCTTTGCGTATTTGCTAGTTGGTCCCCAAGTGCGACCAAAGCTCATTGCCAGCGTGGTCACTGCTTGAGTCAACTAAGCACGCAGAGGAAAATTTTCGCTGCAACTGTTGAGCATCCATGGCCCCTGGTGATATGGAAATCTCCCGCTTCGGTAAATGATCAAATTTATACTTATTGTTCATGATTCATGATTGATGAACTACCAAAAGAAAACCAACTATTTTCTATCTACTATATAATATATGACTCTATGACCATTGTATGTATATCTCATATCATATAATCATATATCATGCCTGGTCACGTAGGCTAGGGGTTTTATCTTGCAGTGAAGCATTGGCTTGTTCGCTTCGCATGCATGTGCCTGCTTTCGTTTGATCCAAACCCCACTGAAGTGGAAACAGTGCAACAACAGCAACCTGGAGGCCTCCAACCCCAATATCCAGGCCAGGCACATAAATTTGTTACATTGGTTTGGGTTCATCAACCTGTGTTTCTGTCCAGGAACAGAACCCTCTTACACCACAAATGATGCCACACATTTTGTTTGTTACGTCGAGTTGTGCACCTCCAATCACTGCTTTTGAATTTGTTACATCCATTTGGGTTCCTCCCATCCCCCTTTCCTCAGGGAACAGCAGTTTTGTAACATCACTTTGTGCACATCACTGGGCTTCCCCAGCCCCCATCCATCAAGGAACCAACAATGTGTTACATGGGGTTGTCCCATACGGTTTTGGGCACGCAACCTATGGAATAAAGAGGCCACAATCTGGAATAATGTATAGCATAAATTCAATATCTATATCGTAGATATTGGGAGGACGCTCTTTACAATTCCATCCTCCAAAGTCGTTGGCCCACCGTCGGGACCCATTTTCACGCACAGGGCCTAGCGAACTGAAGGAAACTGAGCATGAAGCAGCAGGGCCGTGTACAGTCTGAAGTTTGGCTGTTTGAAACCGTCTACTATCTTGTGAAGCCGTCTTCACGTTGGAACATGAAATAAACCATGAGCGCAGAGATCTCGACTGACAACCCATTCAGTGCAAAAGTCACTGACCCAGTTCCTTTGTCCCACAGCAGCTTCATTTCAGCTCTATGTACCTTCCAATCTCCTTCTGGTCGCGCTTTCGGATCGCATCCATAAGCTTGTGAACGCTTGACCTGTGTAGACAGGTGCGACCTGGAGCCTTGTGACAAAGCGATCAAAAAACACACCCAGCCGTTCCAGCCGAACCACACCGGCCAGGCACAGTCACTGCTCTCGGAGAACCCGTCTCGGGGCACAGTCACGAGAAGAGCGCGGAAGAGCGCGTAGGGAGGCATCAGATGATAGTGAATGGATAGTGATATAGTGAAATAGCGGTGGTGAGATGGTGATTTTTCCATCTAGACAGTGATAGTTGATACATTAAATTCTTTTGGAACCTCTCTGTATATATATACATCAATTGCTGTTGATATATGATCTGCGGGTCTGTTTCCTCCCCCAATCTTCAGGCGGCGAAAGGCTCGGGTCACGGATCACATTCCTGGAACTCAAACTGACCCCTGTTTTGATCGGAAGTTTGGCCATAACTTGGGTGGTTGGTCCAAAATAGAGGTCATGACCTGTCGACATCGGTTCATTCGGATCAATCGGTACGCTCCTGGACGGCCGACAGGTTCGGCGCGAGGAGGGGAATCGCTCCCGAACGGACGGTCGACACGACGCTTGGTCGTTGCAGACGGTCAGGGTCCGTGGCTTTTCTCTCTACGATCTTCCGTGGCTTTTGCCTTCATCTATGGGGTTCAGAATGAGTGATATGGGGTGTTTATGGGGTGTTTCAGAATGCGTTTCTTCCGAGCCGGCCCTGAAAGACTCTTGACTGTTTGGCTGCTTTCGGGTTGAGTGTGAATCGATTGGAGGTCAAAACAGAAGAGGTGACGGCCCCGAAAAAGACCTCTGGATCCATTTGTGACAACTTGTGCCCCAATACGACCAACAAACTTTACCTTGCTTCCTTCAGGTTTCTTTGCTTGATCTACGTGGCGCACTCATTTGAAACGTGACACCCCTCCCGACTCCCCAAGTTCTCGGCTTGAGAAGCAAACCTGATCTTCTCATATCCTAAAGGCACCCTTTCGCACCACAAGATGAGCCCTATATAAAAGAGGATTCTCTATGATTTCACTTTGGGAGGATACATTTTTTAAGCGTTTCAACTCATCAGACATGGTGCCCCTATTCTTGCATCACTTCCCTCGGCCATCCCGCCATCCGTTGCCCTCCCCTGCCATGCCCCGAAAACCACGATCTGCTCGGTTCCGGGTCATGTAGAGGTCCGATGTGGCCAAGCACATCACCATGATCCGGAACTGCGCGGTGGAGCACAACCTGGAGGGGGCAGCTTGGCAACGGCAATAAGAAGATGGGCCATGTCCGAAAGACAACATAAGACCAAACGAATGGGTCCCAGACTCCTTGGGCATCCAGTTGTTGATGGTCTAAGTGCCTCTTGAGTTGGCTGGATGGGCTCCAAAACCGGTCACCATGGTCACATATGGTCACCATGGTGATTGACAGAGCTAGATCGAGGACGAACATCTCTGGGTCCCTGTGGTCTCTCAGGGGCCCCGGGAGGGGGGGTTGGGTTATCCAACGGTATTTGTTGATCTATATTGATCTATCATATATACCAGCTGCTGATTCCAAGGGGTGCCCTATGGACAAGCCAGCCCACAATCGCCCACAATCACAAGTTCCACCTTTGGGCACGCGTGGTTCAGCACTAGAGATGTCGGACCTGCGTTCGATGGATGGAGTGACCTCCCGTTGCGGCACACCGAACGAACGCTCCATCCCCGGTCCGGGGTGTCCCGAAGCGCCGCTGGGGTGGGCCGGGGCAGTCCCGCGGCTGGTAGGCCATGAACATCTTCGAGTCGCTGAAGAAGAGCGGCGCGGAGTTGAATTCCGTGGTTTACAACACCGTGCTGGATGCTGGGAGTCTCAGATCGGACCAACAGGGGCGGTGCGGCGGTGCGGTGCACAGCTGAGAGCTGGTGAGAAGAACGGATTAACAGGGGTGCCGGGCTGGTGACAATCTGCCATTTGAGTGTGTAACAAAAATAGGGACCTGGAAGGAACATCGACCAACACCATCCCAAATCCATTTGTTGGGGGTCGCCTTTTTCAAAAACACATACGTCTGAAAGGGGAAGAGTTGGATTCTTGGATGCTTCATATCAAAGCATATCAAAGCCACGGAAGAAAAAACAAGGTGCCAATGTACAAAGAGGCTCCATATGGCTCAATCGGTGGCTCAATCATCTCCAATTAAATACCCAACCCACACCTAATGTGATGATGCATGACACAGTCAATAGTCATTATGTCTTCTGAGGGCCTGTTGTTTGTCAGGCCCTCAAGAAACTTTTGAACCAAGACTCGATCTTTTGTTCTGCCCCATGTGAAGGCGTGCGTGGAATGTGCTGAGCTGGAGAAGGCTCAAAGATGGATGGAGCAAATGAAGAAAGATGTGCAGGACTTAGCAGATGAGGATTGACAAGGACTTAGCACATATTGAGGATTTCTGTCTCAAGACCTTTATCAAAGACTTAGTAGATAAGGATTGATGAGGATTAACAAATCAAAGCAGATGTTTTGTTTTGGACCAACCTGCGGCATTTTCCTCTCGACCCCACCGTCCACAGACTCTCCCCCCCTTCCACTTTTGAACTTCTTGCCGCATGTTCAGTGCTGTGATCTAGAATGCGCCTGAATCTTTCTTGAGCTAAGTTCAGGGTGGACCTGAGGGTGGACCCCAGATATTCAATTGGTCCCTCTTTAGTTGTGCTTCTTCTTCTTCTTCTTCCTCTTCTTCCTCTTCTTCTTCTTCTTCTTCTTCCTTCCTTTGCAGGTAGAAACATCTTCTTTTCTCGTGGGATGTAAAGCATTTGTTCAACTTCAACAAGAAACACCACCTCAACTGGCCAGATCAGCGGATCTCCATTTCCATTTTTGCTAACATCTCACAGGCTCGCCCAATCATGGATCACCCGTCGCCTGTGGTTCCTCACGGCGACGGCCGGAGTGAAGACGTCGGCTGAGGGAATGTCCGACGTGGTCAGCTACAACACTTTGATCAAAGCCCAGTTGCAGGCCAACAAGCGGAGTTAAACATCAGCCCAACATCAGCTGCCAGCTGATGTGTTTGGTGGTTGTGTCTTTTTTTCCTGGTTGCCCCAGTTCTTGGAGTTTCCAGGGAATGCAAAGCTTGAAGCAATGTTTGTGGTGTCTCTTCCTTGTGAGAGGATAAGTCCAAGACTGCAGAGGCACCCACGTTCTTTCCTTGCACCTGTTCATTGTATCGGGTGGTGTTGCCACGTTTGAATAACCTGAATCAGTGATATGAGAGACCTCACAGGTGGATGTTGGAAGACCTAGGAAATCCAATCGTTTGCTTCAGAAGACTAGTCCACTTGTGGAGTGCCATGTGGAGTGCCATGTGGTCCTCTTGGTGCAAAACCGCTGCCAACTCTGCACAGACATCCCATGACCGACGGGTCGGACGGTTCAGCAGAGAAGAAACCCGACGAAGAGCGCCGACGAAGAAACTGTGGCAACGCGTGAGGCTGGCAACATGAAGAAGGCCAAAGCGCTGGTTGAGGAGATGAAGGCGTGTCCGACACGCCTGAGTACTGCACAACTCTGCGCGTGAGCTGCACGTCCTGGACAAAGCACCCTGGACAAACCGCTAGGGAACGGAACGAAACGCTGCGGACGAACTGTCAGCAGAACGCGAGCAGTTCCGAAGGATTTTCCTGCTTTGGTAAGATCGGTCCAGCACTCTATTCAAATGGCGAGTGCAGCTGAGCTTTGATGGTGAACTCGAAGATACAGACGATACAACTACAGAAACGCTATAAACCCGGTGGAGTGAGGAGACCCGGAAATGATGCATGAGACCCTAAGGAGTTCTTCATTTGTCAGTGGTTCATGAGACCCTTCGAGCTTGAAATGAACTGAAACGCTCCGTGCATCTCCCCCCCATGCAATTTTCTGCTCCGAAGTGCTCTGAAGTTCGTTCGAAGTTTCATCGTCAGCGTGTTTTGCCTCCTCTCATCGTCGCTCACAGAGCCCTCTTCAGGCGGAGCAGCTCCAGCCGTTTGGGCCACCCAGAAACACAGACACATCGCGAGGCCGTTTGGATCTGTTTGTGCGACTGAGAGTCACGAGAATTCTTTGAGACAGATTGATGTTCGGCTGAGAACATCATCCTGTAGGACATGAGATTTCGATGGATTTTGGGTGGATTTACAAACCTGCAAGGGTTGTGTGAGACCTCAGGACCATCCGTTTGGTGCATGCACTACCGTTATCGGAACCACCGTTTTGGGCAGAATCCAGTGCCGCAGAACAGGTCAACGCCGCCCAGATAAGTTCCAGAGACACCTCGCGATCCAGGATGTATCTAGAACGTTTGCCGAGGAACTGTATCACCTTCAACGAGATTGTGAACGCCACGGTCTCGGACAAGAAGCTCCGCTCGGAGGCCTTGGGGTTCAGAAATCAGCATTTGGCCATTCGGCAGTGCTTTTGGCAGCACCACCCGTTGAAGAAAAAGATAGAAAAAGAATTGGTTGCTCCGGGTGGTGTGTGGGGTCGGTAGATGACCTGAAGCTTCAGACTTTCACACAAAGACCAAGTCCACAGCGTTCTCTAGTTAACCATGGCTGACATATGGGACATATATATATATATATATGTCTGACATATTGGGCTGAACAGAGGGGTGCCTGTTGCTGTTCTAAACAAACACGACGGTGAGTGGATTTGTATTCTCAAGGTGTTGTGGTCCGTGAAAGTAGCCATAGACAAGATCAAAGGGAGTCGATGATGGACCCATGGATGTTTGCATCAGATATTTTGTAGAGTGTTTTTCTCAACAAAAGGATGGCTGTTGGATGCTGGCCTCCGCGATGCATTCCATAGGGAGAAAACAGCATGCCAAATGCCCACAAGACATCACTGGCACAAGTGCCAACGCCGACAGTTGCAAGTAGGGGGACGGGTTTGTAGCTTCAGTTCTTGTGCTTTGCGGTGCTTCTGCGTTCTTCATTGGTGAAACACCTGGCCGCTTGGTCACCTTTTGCCGCAAATGGGTACCTCTACCTTCGAACCTCGACCGTTCTGAACGCCCGAAAGAAACACAGCGGCTCAAGCGGAAACACAGCGGAGAACGTCGCGACCATGCGACGCAGAGTTGGAGCGACCATGCATGGCATGTGGTGACGACAGGCGACGGTTGGTGCGAGGAAGATGTCCATATCGAAGGATCTACTGGCCATTTTGCCATATCCATCCATCATCCCCACATTCTGTGGCCATTACTGAAAACCATACCAGACTTTCCGGGTTGCACCAAGAACGCCAAGAACGCTGCTCAAGTGGTCTCAGGAATCCAGGAAAGCCCGGGAAAGCCGCCGGCTCTTTTTTGGGCTGTCAAGCATGAGTAGCAGCGTCACATGAGCCGAGCCTCACGAGGTCGATCGGTTGCTTTGAGCAGAAAAATCACTGAAAAGACTTCGCAGTCGCAGAGGTGCTAGAGTTCGTTTGGATACTGTCAGTTCATGGAATTCCATGGTCCATTTCGTGACCTTTCTGCAAGAAGTCATCACTCCCAAGATCTCCCAGGGTCGTTTCCGGGTTGGTTTCCTGAACCAAACTCTCCCTGCTCCATCGTCCTATCTCATGTTTCTTCTCATTATGGAACCGTGTGTCTTACATGACCACCGATGGGGCAGGAATTGATGATCTGTTTGATCCACTTATAAGCATTCAACATTCTCCAGGGTTTGGAAAAGAATCTCCCCAATCTCCCCAAGCAAAGCTTTGCATCCCCACAACGGTCCACATACAACCAAATTCTGAGGTTCTCAAAACTTCTCCTTCTACCGGAGGCTCTTCGAATTATCACACACGAGAATCTCACGCGCGCATGAACGATGCTGCCGTTTCCTGCTTTCACGTGGCTGCTGTCCCTGCCGTTTCCTCCGGCGCTGGCGGTGTTTTCGCCCGCGGTGGATGCGGAAATCTCCAAGCTCCATGCCAGCATCGAGGAGCTCCGTGGTTCACGGAACCGCGCGCCTCGTTGAGCGGTTCCGTTCTGAGAGATTCTGAGAGCCAAAGACAGTGGAGAATGGCCAGAGGGTTTAAATGGGGATGGTCGGTTGGAGGCCATTAGTGTCCTTCCCAGACGCGGCGTTTGGACCCTCATACGGAGGGACCCGAACCTCTGGAGGGGTCCGGACCCTCAAATCGTTATGGTTTTGAGGGACCCAAGGGCTGTGAACGGAGCGTCTGGGTTGCTATGAAAGGAGCACAGCTCGCGGACCGTCCGCCATCCGTCAAATCGGTCGGGCCGCTAGACCGAGCGAGCAACGTCGTTGGTAGGTCGATGATGATGATCGCGACGAATGTAGTCACCACCACATTGTGCCACCATTTAGATCCACCTGTTGCCATGGACGCGTCGACCTCGCACGGGACAACACTATATGGTCGGAAACCCCTGTCAGATCCAGTTTGAGTCGTCACACTGAAAGCGGTTTGGGATTGAGTTGCACACAGGATACGGCTTTTTTACCAGGTACATGGTAGATCAGCACTTGCAGAAGTATACAGTATACATGGTGCTTGTGGACATGACGAATACGTATTGCTCAAGGGAGTAACTTCTGCCTTTGAAGCCTGCTCTCACCTGATTCTTGTTGAGTCATTGTCAAGCCATGGGTCCAACGTCAGCCCGGATGGTCCTTCTTGCCACTTTCGGGGTGCTCTATGTTGGCATGGCCCAGACATCGACGACAACGATGCCAAACCAGACGTCGACCACGTGCATGCCGGCCATGGGGAAATGCCGATTCCAAGGGCGAGTGCCGGCGATGCGAATCCATTCAGGATTACTCTGAGTGCAAGAGCATTTGCAAAGACCTAGGAACCTTGGTAGGATATGAACACAGAGAGCTCGTCGTCATGGATGAGACCGTCCCATGCTCTTATGAGACAACCAAATGTTGTGACAATGGTCCGCAGTTGGACAGGTATGGCACTGTTCCATGTTCCGACGTGAACGCGGCAGAGGACTGCGAGTATGCGTGCGCGATGGAGAACCTATACGGCAATTTGCGTTTCATGGCACGAGACCCTAATTCGGACCATTCTGCCATGGCATGTTCCTCAAGCGGGGAAAGATGCTGCGGGCTGCCTGTAGCCACAGCAGGGGCAAAAGCCCTGGGTGTGTTTGGCATGGCAATGTCCGTCGCCATAACAAGTCTAGTCTATTCTCCGTCATCAGTGCGGACTTCTAGTGTATGTTTTCAGATGTGCTTTTCAACTCCCTTGAAGTTGAATCTCAAGAGCCCGAAGACTCATGCAAGACCAACGGCTTTTATGATTGGAACTGCTTTGCCAATGTGCAATAAGGTGGCACAGGGATGTTGTTCGCCTTGCCTTTTGTGAGAAGAAAATGACAGAATCCCAGTGGCATTCGGTGGCATCATTACCTAAAAGCGGAATGTTTACCTGCAAGCCAGGATACATGGTAGCTGGAATGTTAAACAATTACAAGCCTCTTCATTGAGAACACCCAAAAAAGCAGTTTGGATCGAGCAGATGGTTGCCGAACAGCAGATGAACCCTGGAATCAGTTCAATCATCATGTTCAATCTTGTTGTTTTCTGGTTGAAGATATGTTTTGCCCTGGCGTGTCGCAACTGATGAGAGAGTATGTGTTGCTTGTGTTTTGTTTGTTGTTATTGGGTTTTCCACACCAAGTCGTTCTTACCAAGGCTTTGCGGATTGTTGGTTTTTGTGTGGGTTTCAGCAACAACGGGGTCCCTACTTGACACAGTTTCTGACACTCCCCTCTTTGTGGGTTTCAAAGTTGCATGTCAAAGATGGTGTTGTGTGCTGTTTCTTTTTGTTCAACGATCGATCATTGTCGGGCTGTTTGTTTTTGAATCTCTTCAACTTAATGTAGACTCTCGATTTCATGCACCCTTCCTCGTTTTTTCATGTGGCATCCTCCATCGAGGGTTTATGGTCCTCATTTCGTCTACATGATTTCAACTTCATATCCTGGTCGGGGTGGACACCATGTTCACACAGCGACACCAGTTCACTGGTTTACTGGTCACTTGGGAAGCGAACGGAAGAGAGCAGCGATCGGAGCAGGGTTGGTTGGGTTCTTCTCTTTCCAGGAGCTATGGCAGCGAATGGGCACCGTCGCGGATGAGCTGCAACCACTGCGGATGACTTCAGCATTCTTTGTATTTTCGTGTCAAAGAACTTGAAGACTTTCTCTCTCTCTCTCTCAAAGATCTTGAAGATAAGTCCCAGTTATTCGCTGGTGGCCGCAGGCCAGTAGGAGGCTGCCACAAAGATTTCCCAGCCCATGTCTATCTAATCTACGAACTCAAGCCTTTCTTGCACTGGAAGAACAAATCACAAAGAAACTCCCACTCCCGCCAGACAGAATACGGAGACCTGGTATCCACCTGCTCACCCTGGTATGGATATCTGGCTTCGCCACTCCTTGCACCCAAATGGCGCCGCTCCGCCTGTCTCTGCCAGTTGCCTGGTTTTGTGCACTGTTCCAGTGAAAAGCCCGCGCCCAATGAAAACAGCACCTCACCCAGCCCGATGTTGGGTCTCTGGCAGTGAAAGCTCAGGCAGGCGGCTGGAAAGATGCCCGTGCCCGGCACGCGCTTGGGCACGGGCGAGGCTCAGGCGCCAGCGCAGCGTACGGTGGGCCGTGGATGCCGAGGGGAACACCAAAAGCATGGGAAACACCTTCCAAGAGCACAAAGCATGGGAAAAACCCGGATGAAATGGTTCTTTTGTTTTCCTGGGGATTTCCTGAACATCATCGTTACGTGGAGTCGACTCCACGTGTTTGGTATGACGATGGTCATCCTTTCGGGGGCCGACGCCCGTGTGACCAGACTGTGTGCTTTTCTGCTCAGTCTGTGCTGCACTACAAAACACGGTTAGAACCAGAGAAGTGAGGTACCTCAGATTTCAGATTTTCAGGGTATGGAACTATTGGTTTTGGGGTTGTTTCGGCATGGCAAACCATTGAAGAAAAAAAACAACAATAATACGGATGTTGGTCGCCCGCCACCCGAAAGCAGGGACGTTGGTAACAGGCGAGCCTGCTGACGTTAGAGATCTAGGGATCCACATGATCCAACAAGGGCCACAAGGTCTCGCTTTTAAGATGCACATGCTTGCATGTTAATAACATACTTGCATGTTAATAGGGAGACCTTGTGGCTCTGCTTGGTTAGATTGGTTTACTATTTGGGTGTGTTTTTTCATAGGCGTCTCCCTCCCAAACCTCGTATCAACGAAAGGGTCGACAGGCCAGTCGGCCAGTCCGAAGCCACCCCAGGGGCTCGGAATGCTGGCGGTTCGGTCGTCCCTATCCCAGACACGTCGTGTCTGGGTATGTTGGAGGTGGTCCCATGTGAGGTAGGGACAGCGGGTTTCCGGAAGACGGAGCCTTGCTGGCGGGGGAATGTGGGGAATGTGTATACCAGTAGCGTTCTTGTTCCTAGTAGTAAGGCCAGGAGCCCCTAGTAGCGTCCTTGCTCCTAGTAGCGATGCCCTTTGTTACTAGTAGCGTCCTTGTTCCTAGCCGGTTTTGGTGGACCAGAATGCGGAACTTGGAGCTTGTTCAGTTTGCTGACTCAAGATAATGTTGGCTTTCCGACTGCAGAGCAATTTTTTGAACCTTTGTGTTGTCGCTGAAGGGTGTGGGATTCTTGATTGTTGGGGTGAGTTGGAAGGATTTGACCATACAACAACCCCCTGCTTTGGCAGAGGGTTTGTCGGTTTTGGTCGGCATTTCTCTTCACCCGAGAACCCACTGACCGACGATCATCGACGGTCGAGGACGCGGTCTCCTCGGCGGTTCTGATGGACTTGCAACGACTGCAAGAGGACTTCATCGCTTTGCAACAGCAGGCACCGGGGAGTGTGTGATGAGTGAATGAGTGAAAGGTTTTTGCTCAGATGAACTGTATAGGGAATTAGGGAAAAACGAAAGCCTTGTCTGACAAAGCGAGGGACACAGACGCACAACACACACACACACAACACACCGTCAATGTCCCTTCCCCCTCAATCCACAGCTGCCCAAGAGGGATAGTTCTGCCCCTTTGTGACGCACCTACATGGCCGAACTGGATTTGGAGCCGCGCAGATTCGTGAGGCATACGAGATCGGAGAAGATTCGCCGGACAACGAAGCGCTGGCCAGACATCCGCAGATAGAAGCAGCTTGACTGGGTTCATGATCTTAATGTGCTTGGGGTTTGAAAACCTTTGTCAGGTTTGTGACCACAGAGAGGTCTTCCCAGAGATTTGGGTATGCCAATTGATTTGATCTCTTCTTTGTGAATTTGTTGAGCCTATACCTTGTGGTTGTGGATTTGGGTGCCCTGTTGGTGTTAGCACCTGGTTTTCGAAGTCCCACATCCGGCACAAACCGTGGCTTCAAGGACCCAGGGACCCAGCGAGCTGGGTGAAACACACTGGAGCTCGCAGAACTGAAGGAACAAGATGGAGTTTTTCGTTCGTGCGGCGTCTTTTGGATCCCAAAAGACCTGAGCAAGAGACAGGAACGTTGTGCAGGAGGTTTGTTTTGCAGTGGGGTGAAAAGAACATCAGAACACACATGTCCAGCGGACACCAACTCCGTCCAATTCCCAACCTTGTACGGTTTCTCTGAATGGTTTTCACTGAAACAATGGAATACAAGGCTGATTTCTATAATGTTATGTAAGTGATTATAAGTGTGAGATTACACTCTGACTCACAAACATGGAAGTAACAAACAATCTTTGGTATGACTAGTTTCCTGTACGTACAAACAGGTGACCAGGTGTATTCTTTTTCACACCACTTTCATGTGAGTGATGCGTTCGTCGGATGTTGGCCAGGCCTTGTGATGTGTGAACGCTGTCGGTTTGTTGTTCTTTTTTGGGTCCAGAGTCCACCAATTCGTCCTTCCAAAAGACTTGTGCACCGTCCATGTATGTCCATCCATCCACTATCATCCACTCATCCCAGTGTGCTTTAGTCCTTTCGTCCGTTGATTTGTGGTTGATGTCTTTTATGCTCTTCCAATATGTTTCGCAACACATCCAAAAGTGGTGTGAGAGCGCAAGAACTTTGCTCAAATCATCTCAAATGCGTCAAGCTTACGTTTGATTAGAGGTCTGTCTACCCTTGGCAAATCGCCACTGTGGAGGCTTTGAAGAGGCTGTGAAGAGTTTCTTCCACCATGATCACCAATTGACCATCGTTGACCCAAAACTTCCAAACCAACAACCCCCCTGTGTCGTCCTGGTGACTTCCCCCCCAGGCTTAACGCTTCGCTGAGGCCTACTTCGAGCGCTTGCGCTCCTTCGAACCTGAGCTGCGAGAGTCTCTGGCTGCCCTCGACAAGGCGGGGGTGCGCGAGAGTCGCAGCTGACCAGGGGTCAGCTGAAAAGGGGAACGGGATGGAACGGGCCATGATCCACACGCTGAAAAAGCTGAGGAAGCGTCTATTTTTTTCTTTCCTTCTCCCAGGAGAACCCATTCAACTGCCATGAAAGTGTCAGTCCCATTGGAGCCCCATGGCACACATTTCGGCTGCCCCTTAACACCCCAAAGGTGGGGGAGAAAAAACTCCGTTTTCCGCACCAGCTTGCACGCGTCACGGCAGAGGGAAACGGTTGTAATCTCATTGTTTTGGTCATCGATTCTGTTCATTTTCGGTGGAAGAAACAAGGGCCCTGGAACCAGTGGCTTGAACGAACACATTCCCCACAAAGGCCCTTGGGCAAGAGGAATGTTCAAACGAGTCTTCGGACTTTCACAAAACAAAAAAACATGTCTTGTTCCGGTGTAGAAGTAGAATCGGTGTACTTCGTCTTCTTCCAAGAATGACTACTTACTGACCCGCAGCATTAAGCGCGGAGGCATCAGAGTGTTCGTTGTGGTTTCTCTGCACCCCGGGAAGAGTTGAGAGTTTCTCTGCCGGTGGAACCCGCATTGATGCTTTAGGAGTTCCGTCGGAATGACGGAGCCCTCTCCATCGGGAAGCAGCATTTTTGATCGATGCTCAAGGGTCTCAAAGTGGTGCATCCTCCCAAGGCCTCAGAAGGCTATAGAAAAAGGCTACAGAAAAAGAATAACCATGACCTGTCATTTCATTCAGATTGCCTTTTCCAAGTGCTTCGCAGTTTGCAAGAATATCTTTCACTTGGACAAGTTCGTACGTGAAACAGCTCATGATAGGTCCCTCTTTTGGCTTCGCTTCCCGCGCTCGTTTCCGAGGAGTATGCCCGTGTCCTGGTGAAGCCCCGCCAGAAGCAGAAGGATCTTTGGCGCCGCATAGCCTCGCGTTTTTTTTTGCGAAAAACGAAGGAAGCACTAGGACCACTAGGAGTCACAGAGCTTTGGGGTGCCGAACTTGGAGGTGCCCCAGAACACATCCACTCAGTGGATGGGACGAGCCACACCACCCCAACATATGAATCCAGGCAGAGAGAAGTGCAGGGGAGAAGTCTTGCAGAAAGATAGCTTGGTTACGTTCGTCGAGATCCGCAGGAGGTTGTCACGGCTGTGACGCATCCCTGCGTGGATGGACAGGCAGACCACTACCCCCTATTGTTGCAGGGGCCAGGGGCCCAGTGGATGAGTGGACTAGGTGTGGACCCACCGTCAACCACCAGCAGGAGTGTTTCAACCATCTCATGGACCATCCAGTACATGGACCATCCAGCGTCGATTTGCGAGTGCCGAACCGGGCCGATGTCGGTGTGCCGAAAGAACAAAGCTCCTCACCGTTGACACCCCATCACGATCATCACGCTCAGCGCGCCATCTTCGCGCGCCACGCGCGCGCACTGAGGATTTGAACAAGGAGTTGTTCTGTGGCTCCTCACTGTCAACGCTTCGTGCAAAGGCCAAGAAGCGTTTGGCACGTGACCCCAGGCGGAGCTATCGCTATCGCTATCGCTGGTGCGGTGGTGCGGTGGCAACGTCCATGCATCTGCAGGGCTTTTCGTCAAGGTCAAAGCCAGAATGGATGGAGGATAAGGCTTCAAGATGTGTTCATCCCTCGTGTGATCGACATAGGCCACTGGCCACTGATTTTTTGGGGAAACTTGGAAGAATCGCTGACTGTGCAGTCAGCCTTCCAAACTGACTGGCTTTGTTTGGTGGAGTTTGGACCGGACCCCATTGGTTTCATTGCCGGCCATACCAGTAGCCATGTGTCATCCTTGGACATGTATGGAACTCACTGAGCATTCTCATCCTGGTATCTTAAAGAAGGAGCATCATAACAACTCAACTATACCATGTCTCATGTATAGAACATGGTCATACGAGTCATACATGGTCCATTTTTCATGGAACAAGTTTGGGAACGCGCCCAGCGGCTGGAGAAGAAACACTTCTTTTCATACCCAGAAGATCCCAGAAGGCACAAGTAGATACACCTAGTGGTGACACTAGTGAGTGGTGACACTAGTGGTGACACTCTTCAACTCTCCGGATGAACATGACACTCTTCACCTTTGGGTCCATCCAACTGAGTTGTTTTTCATTTTTGTCAGACCTGTTGTTTCTTCTTTGGTGTCAACACCCAGACCTCCGAACCGCGGATCCTTCGATGTGAACCCGGACACGTCGGACGGTCCGAACAGGTCGACGGTTCTTGGAACCGGGACCCCTCGCCGGTCGAAGGGGCGTGCCGTATGGTGTGTGTGTTTGGCACCAAACGAATCGGTTTCCTTCGTGGCTTTTTTTTCAATGGCACGGAGGGTCGGATCTTTTTTTGGTGGCCACAGATGTTCAACTTCCACAAAGTACATGTGGAGCTTACATGTTTTTTTACAGTTTTTTGATTAAAAAATAATAGCTTTAACATGTCCTAACCATTTCCTACATGGGCTGAGCTAATTCAGAGCTGTGGGAACCACCCTGAAAAAAGAGGGGGCGGCTGTTTTTCAGTGCCGCGAACTACTCTGTTTCGACAGGAACTACAAGACGAAGGCGATGGAGGAGATGACCATCTTTCGAGAGAGGCAACTGGAGATGCAGGACAAGAACGTTTAGAAAGCGGGCACACGCGGGCACACGTGCCAATATCTCAGTCTTAGATAGTATCTTACCTGGCAAAGGTTTTGGCACCAGTCCAACGCTTCAGTGATTCGGATTCAGCCTGTTCCATTCGCAGACTTCCACCTGACCCTTGCAGACTTCCAACCAGTGTTTGTCCTCCAAATCATTCCCATTCTTCCTCACTAGTGTCTCAACCAAAACGCCCGACCAAAACACATCAAGTCCACCAAGTCCACCCCAGTCCATGCGGCAGAACGCCCGTTTCGCCCGTTTCGATCCTCCGGGGAGGATAAGCAGCGGGAGATGTTGGCGCGAATGGAAGGCCCCGACTGGCCGGCGGCCGACTGGCCACTGAGCAATGCTGATGCACGGCATGTGGGTGACGCAGAGGAGAAATGAACAGGGTCCAACCAACAGTGGTCGGGTTTTGATGTGTTCGTTGGTTTTTTCTTTCAGCCCACCGACGTCGCGAGCTTCGCCGCGAGCTTCGCGCGTGTTCACGCGCGGTCGTCGCTTCGCCCATGTCTGCTTCGTGAGGACATCATCCACACCGGGGTGGCCTCCTTGCAGCGTCGCGTGCCCAATGGCATCCCAATGCTTCATGAGACCAACGATGAGGCGAGGAGCTCGTCCGTCCGTCCGTCCGTCCCAACGTGGAGCGACGGGTCCGACAACGTCGTCTCCAGTGTGGGGTTGGAGCTGGGTAGGGATCTTCCTTCTGGGAGTGTGTTCTCTTTGACCTCCTTAGCAGGGGTCGGGGTGAAGACTTCGGGGGGGGTCCGAAGAAGGTCTGGGTGAAGACTTCGGTCTCGCTCTCAGGTTTGGTCTTCTCCCCCATGCTTTTCACACCGCAGCGGTAGAAGCGGCACCACCCAAAGTTGCGTTTTTTTTGCTCGGGGTGCCATGTTTGGGCGAGTGGTGTGAGCTTCGGTTGATGAAAAAGAAGGCATGGGCTGAAACGAACATGTTTTTTTGAAGAGACGTATCTTTCTGGTTGGGGCGGCAGGTGATCGAGAGAAAGGTCAAAGTATGTCCGAAATCGAGTTGATTGGCTTCTGTTGGACGTGTGTTGATTTGCTTCTTGGATCAATTCTTCTGTATACTTTCAGTGAAGTCATTTGAACCGATTGTATATTCATAGGATTTTGTATGATCATGCATGATAGTAAGGTTGACTCAGGTGGTTTTAGGTGATTCGAGGATATTTGAGGTATGGCACCAAAGCATGAAATCGAAGTGAAGTAGTGCTGGATCGCAAAACGATTTTGCAACAGATCGACACAGCGGGAGTTTCAGGTAGTACATGATATATCATCCTGTTGCTTTGCTTTAGATCTCCAGATCACAGCGAGAAAGTCTCCTTTGACCTTTCTGATTCACTGGGCTGACCAAATTCTACAGGTCACCGAAGCTGAGGATTATATAGCTGAATAGCCCAAACCGACACCACATTGTAGCCCAAAGCCCAAACATCCAAAACAACCCCTCAACCATGCCGGAGAGGCCCGTCCTCTTGAGCCTCTCCACTGCCTCTCCTCTCCACTCCACTTGGTGGAAAAACCGACTTGTTTTGCGCATGAGGCGGCCCTAGAGGCCCTGGTGGCGGTGGCCGACATGATGCCGCACGCCTGCGAAATGACGGGCATGGGATGATGAGAAACGACGTTGGAATAGACAGGTGGATGGGGGCAAAGGCGGCAATGTCCAAGTGTCCAAGAGTCTAGCCTTTACATAGCTAAAGAAGCTACTAGTAACAAGTGCCACGCTAGTAGTAACAGGTGCCTTACTAGTAGTAACAAGAAGCTAGTAGAAACAAGTGCCTTAGCTTTTCTATTGGCAGGGGTCGAGTTTGCCATCCTGCCCGCAGTGGATCCACAGACCTCCGCCTTGGCGACCCTCCCCAGCAAGCAAAAAGACATCATTCAAGGCACTCGCGCTTATTGCACACGTCCCACTTGGGTGTCATCAGCTTGGGGAACAATGCAGAATCCGCCTTTCTGTACAGATGTTCAAGGAGGAGATCTATTCCCAACTGCAGAACACGTGCTCGACTCTACAAAGAGTCCATGTTAAGTCCTGATTCTCCTTGATCCTGATTCTCCTGGATTCTCCATCTCAAGGACCACTTGAACTGCCGCCTGGGGCAGGCGCTCCTCACTCTGGATCGATCCGACTCCCTGCTTCTGAACACGAGGAAGATGGATCTGAAACCTATTGGTACCTCACAGATTGGATCTGACACCTATTGAAACCAATTGGGAACAATGCCTCTCTTTTTCGGTACCAGCACAGACTGAGCAGAAAAGAAGACTTTCTGGTCACACGGGTGTCGGCAGCACGCGGAGCAAAGTGCTAAGCATCTAATCCTGATTGCCACATCCCCACAGCCCACAAAGCTGCAATTCCACATGCCCACACCTCTTTGAACCAATCACGGAATCCGGAAGTGGATGGCATGGCCCCGAAAGGAAGACCAAACAGGTGGCGTCATCCATCGCCTACGTCAGTTTGACTGTTATTCTTTGGGGGAGGGTGATAACACCAGCCACTGTTCTCCCCTACTCCTCTCTTCTTTTCCTTTCAGGAAGTCTCCTTTGCCCAGTTGTTTGTCGGACAGTTTCGAGCTCGCACACTTCAGGTTTTGCTATGCAAAGCTGATGGATAGACGCTGGGTTCAAATTCAAATCCCGGCTTTTGGTCTTTGAATGTGTTGTGTCATGTGTTGGAGTAGGGTAGTGGGTAGTGGCGCGGTGCTAAGCCTACTCGCCTACTCATGTGATTTTTTGCCCTGGTCTTTCAACGGCGAGGATATGTTGAGAAGGTGAAGAAGTCACAAAAAGCAAAGAAGGAGGCAAGAAGCTTGGCGTAAAAAGAACTCGAGACAGAGCAGCCTCAGCCACGAAACTGATGCGCATCATCGTCGACTAGCCTGGCGAGTTTTTCCTCCTCCATAAGTGCAAAACGACAGAACCTGCTTTGCACCTCCTTTGATGGGTTACGGTCACGTGGAGACTCCTCCGACCAGTGAAGTGGTTAATGGTCGGTCGAATTGTGATTTTTTTTCTCTCTTGACACAGCTGGAAAACGAAGCATGGCAAAAACATGGCAAAAAACACATCGGAAAAAGATGGTGCATGTGAAGACCTAAGACCTATACCATGTTAAGAGGCCAACCCAGCAGCCAACAAGCAGCCAGTGCATCGCTACTAGTAACAAGAGGCTATTAGTAAGACAACTCTTTGGCCTCCTGACTCTACCGTTGTTGCAAGACTTTGCCTAATTGCGCAACCTCTCTCGATCAACATGAGTGAAAAACCCTCGATCAGACACGAGTTCAGCTGGTTGTATTCAAACGAGATTTCAAGACAACTAGGACTCCATTATACAAATTGTATGGAATGGGTATGGAATGGGTATTCCAAGGTCCTCTCAACAGTTTCTGTCAACATGTTTTCTCGTTTTCCAGGTTTTCTCTTCCATTGTCCTAAGGAGACGTGGAAGTTCGAAACAGCCTCCTGAACTTTGGGAAGACGGATCTTTCTCGGCCCTTCGGTTGGCTCCTTGGACGAGCTTCATGCTGTTCCGGAGACACACATCACCGGGAGAGTGGCAACTGCAACTTAGAGATGTTAGGGGTAGTCTGACAGGGGTATTTGTTACATGGTATTTACTGAAGGATAACAGCAAAAGCACAATCTCTGCACTTTTGGTCGATTCATAGACCCGCGTTCTTTCCAGTGCTGCGATTTTCTAGGTGGTCTATGTAGCATCCAGCAGCCTTTTTTGTTTTTGCAGTGTTGACCGTGTTTCTTGGTGGTTTCAATTTAGCGAGTTTCTTGGACAGCCTGAAGCTTTGGAATGTGGTGAAGGTACCGTTTCGTCGGGTTTTGAGCTCCAAGCTCCGCTGTTGGAGGACTGTCACTCATCCGCATGGAATTTCCTGTCATTTACTGCTTCCTTCCCCCATGGGTAAGACTACAATGATGACTACAAGCATGACTTCAGGCAGTTTCCATCACCAGCATCGTGGCAAGAGCATCCTTTTGCGCACCTCGGCCCGACCACGACTCCAGGTTGGCCTCAGCGCTTCCACCGGCGGACGGCGCCGCCGCGCCCGCGGGGTCTTCCGCCGCGCCCGACGCGGCGGAGGCGCTGAGCGGCCTGGCCTCGCTGGGCAGCAGCCTGGGGGGCTTCGGCGGCCACGCCGAGCGGTTGGACGGGGAGCAGAAGGAGCTGCAGGAGGAAGGCGGGGGTCAGGGGAGGGTCAGGGGGCGGGTGGTATAGGCGTCATGCTCAATGATGCTCAATGTGGGGGGGAGTGGTGATGGGTTGAATGGTATAGATGGATGTCGTGGTCTTCAATGGGGGAACTGGATGTTTGGTCTTCATGGCTCGTCTCATCTTAGAAGAGAAACCCTGAGTCTTGCATCCAGTCATGTCCAGCCACCGTGGCGATGGGCCAGGTCAGCCGCACTATAGTTATAGTTTTCCCTACTTTTTCTTAGCTCCTACTCAGCTACTCTTGGTCAACGGCTTGCATTTTCTTCTTTCCTTGTGCCACCCCACCGGTGGGCCTTTTCCCTTGCAGGCAACGATCGTTGGACCGCAGCTCAGCCCATCTACAATGACGCTGAGTTGTAGCTCGCGCAAGCGCCCCAAAAAAGCCAGCGCTGCTCGCCGACCGCGGCTTCCACGTGTGGACCGATGGTTTTGCCAGCGGGGGTTCATCCAGGTTTTCCCCAACCACGTTTTACCTTCAGGTTTTTCTGGTTGTACACGCAAGTCGTTGAAACAAAAGACCCAGAAAAAGAAGCTGGTGCGGAGCACTCCTGGCTCCGCATGATTGGCTTTGACAACGACTCTCAGGCACATGTTTACAAAGGCGGATGTGTTTGGGCAAACTCCCTGCACTGTTAGAAACTGGAGCCAACCTGCTTGGGATTGGAGTGAAAGGCTGGCAGAAGGGGGTTCTTCTTCCTCACGCCAAAGCATTATTATAGCTGTTGTCCAGGTTTTTTTGTTCTTCAGGCCTTTTGTTGTCAATTGGATTTGTCGCATGCCTTCTGTGAATTTCTGTGACTTGTGGCACCGTTGCTTTGCTGGGTCACAAAATACACCATATTACACCGAAACAACAACCAAACGGCCTTAAGAACAAAAATGACGCCGTTGGCAGGTCTGGAGCGTGATTCAGGAGATGCAGGCTGCTGGGGTGAAGCCCAATCAAGTCACCTGCCGGGAATCCCAAGCCGTCACGCTTTTGCGTGCAAAACCGATCCATGGGTGGTGTGCGCTTGGCTGGTTCTCAAGTGTTTTGATGTGCTTGAACTGGCTGCAGGTGCTGCAGCCAGTTCAAGCAAAACAGTCATCAACTTGCACTGTCTGCAAGGTCAAGCCTCCCTCCCTTCGCTCCCGACCATTCCAGCTTTCGGAAACCCCCTCCACGTACCGATCATGTCTGGCCGTCCATCCATCGTCCTCCAAAACGGATGGGAACCAGAGCGCTTCCGACGGAGTCGCGGCGGTCTGCGCGAGGGTTCGACCCTTTTGACGTCCCGGCGTGGACGTCGATGGAGCGTCATGCTGACTGAGGAAAGGTGGATGATGTGGATGACCTCCAAAACCGGTTTTGACTCTTAAGTCTTGATTTGTGACTGTTTTTTGCTTGGTAAATCTGCCAAAAACCAACAGGTGGAGAAAAAGGTTATAAGCTTGATGACTTGATCACTCAGAGTCGACTGAAGGCTCGATCCTGCTGAAGAACCTCAACAGTTCCTCTTCAGAGGTCGATATCGACCAAACGTGTGTGACTCAGAGTGCTGGACCGGCAGGACACATCCAACGACCCGGCAGGACACGCCACTAAAAGCAGCCATAAACGATCTTGGGCAGTGACTTGTAACAACCAGCCAACAACCAGGCAGGACAATGGTGTTAACAATTGTCATCTTTGGATATCTTTGGTACAGACGCTTTTCTTTGTTCTCCCCCCCAAATCATCCTGCGAAAAGGCTGAGACCCACCATCCGGCCGAACAAAAGGACCATAGGCACTGTCTTTCCTCCAACGTTTGGAGAGTCGTTTGAAGAGGTCCTGCGCTGGTCCTGCCGGGAAACGCCGGTACCGAAGGAGGTGCGGCCAGTAAGACGACTCGAATGGACGGCCATCAACGCGGACGGCCAGAACTCAATGTGACGGCCGACGGCCGGACTTCCAGTTTTTCGTTGGGATGGCTCCATTGGCCAGGTTAATGCGTAAAGAACAACTCGACAAATTTGTGCAACAAATATATAGACCTCTCAGGAGTCCTCCCAATGTGTTCTTTTTCTTGTAGCCTTGCTGCTGAGCTTCCGAGAGTTTCGCGTGCTTGCATGCTTGCGGCCGGGAGCTTCGCTGGGAGTCAAACTTTAAAGCCCTCGTCATCTCGTCGTCTTCCGTTGATGGTCCAAACGTTTTTCGGACCACGTCCACGGAGGAACTCCGACGAAATTCTCGAGGTCGTCTTTCGGATCCCTCCGTCTCGGTCGAGCGAGCGTGTTTTTTTTTTTTCTGAGGATGAGCTTGATCAACGGCATGGAGGAGCAGTTGGATGAAGTCTTGCTCTCTTCCGTGGCCGAACTGGTATGATTTGCGGAACGATGTTGGCATGAACATGTCACGTTCTGAGAACGAGGGTGATCTCGACCCTGACGAAAGGTCATGAAGCATGACATAGCATGACCCTTGCTGGGAACAAGCGAAGAAGCGCGTAGTGGTTCAAGGTCAGTGAGGGTTCTTGGGACTTGGTTTTAACATTTTACCTGGCAAAAATGGGTTATTCAAAAAGGTACCCTTTTGAAGGAGGACAAAGGGGTTATTTCAATACCGGGCAAATTGGCTATTGGGACTTGGGAGTAGGGGACAAAGGGGTTATTCAAAAATAGGCAGATTGTGGTGGAATCGTACTGCTTCCAAGTTAACATGCAAGGAACGGGATTGGACAACATTGGACAAAGTGTGTGTTGGACCATGTTGCTCTATGGGATTTGGTATGCAACAAACCAATCCAATCCTTCCAATCATCCATGGGCACTTCCTTTTCGAAGTACGTCGAATCATGATGTCCTGCTGACAGATTTATTCCCAACTCCCAAGACCCAGCAAAACCAGGTCCCTTCCCTTCTTGAGGAGTGTTTTTGTATGACCAACTGACCAGTAAAATGTGGTCTTTGACCTGTAGGGATTGAATTGATTGCCACCAATCTAATAGCGATGGCCTCCACCCTACTAGCGATGGCCTCCAACCCTACTAGCGATGGCCTCCAACCGAATAGCGAGATTTATTGAATTGATTGCCTCAGCGTGCCAGGTAGAGGCCTGCGTGAGAATCGGCAAGCCCGACCTCCTCAATACCAAGCTGAGGCGTTTTTTCTGTGAGCTGACCGAAGCGACGTTTCGTTGTGAGCTGAAGTAGCAGTAGGTCACACTGTAAAAGAGTGGCAAAGGGTTGTGGATTTGGTTTCAACATGTCTCAACCAACGGAAAGGGATTGGGTAAATCATCCGGTTTCGATTTGTCATCCTCATCCTCTGCGTGTGGAGATTGGTTGCTGGAGTGGGTCTGTGCCACCAGCTCAGAGCGGTGCCGTAGGTTTGGAGATCCAGGGATCTGCAGGGTGCGTTTGATCCCCCCCTACGTGGAGGGGTATCCACCGTATGAACCCTCTGAAGCTGCAGAGGCTTTGGGGGACAGGAACTTCGTATGTGGCTAACACCGACTTGCAGGATTCCAGTGGCATAGCATCACACTGGCAGAATCCAAGTTGGCTGAATTAATCCCTCGCTCTCGCGGTGAGTCCACTTTCCAGGATGGCGAGCCATGCAATGCAACCCCCAAACAGAAGCAAACCTGTCCCCCCCGCAAGGCCGTCGGCCAGTTCAATTGAACCCGGTCACAAACACCCCCCACCCCACCCGGTCAAGGCTACCTCCGTTCCGCGAGCCCCGGACTCGGACCCATCGAGGCAGCTGATGTCCGGGGATATCAAGGTGAACGGCTCTCACACCTTTGGATCGTTGATCAAGGCAGGTGAGTGACTCGAGTGACGCGTGACGGATGTGACGGCTCTCCGCTCTCTCCGCCATCCTCGCTCGCTCGGAGCGCCGTGTTTTGAGGGGGTTGGCGCTGGCTAAATCGCGGCAACTCGGGTGGCAAGCGGTGCGGGCGCAGCAAGTTTTGCAAATGGGTGAAGAACAGCAATTGGTTCATATCGGTTCGCATGTGCAAAGAAACCCACCAGGGAAAGGATTACTTGTTCCGCTAAATCGAAGCGAGCATCCGGTGAGCTGTGGTAGATTGCCTGGTAGATCCTGCCAAGCAGTCCAGTCATTTCTGGGGTCCCAAAGCAGTCCGGTCATCCTCATTGCCATTTGACACTATTGCATGCAACTAGGCTCGCAGGTCACTTCTTCTGGAGGACTGGAAGAAAAGATCTTTTGTTGCATTCTTTTGCCACGGCACAGGCCTATGGACATGCCCACGACATGAAGTCGGTGCTCGCCTTGGAGAAACCTAACAGAGTTGAACGAAGGCTTTTGAAGAACCGACGGAGTCGGCAGGGTCTGGTGGAAAACGGGGCATCCATCGAGGTTCTTTGGCCGAAGTTCTCAGGTACCTATCGTAGATTCTAGGGAGGGAGGAGGTTGTTTTGTTCTACATCAACCCGAAACCCCCAAACAAAGATAGAAAAGTAGAACCATGACGTAACACCCCTTTCAAAAGGTATTGGACAGTGTTTCTATCTATTTGGGGACCACTATATGGTATATAATCGGATTCTATGTCTGCCCTTGGAGGTTTTAAAGGAAGGTTCTTTGACCTCGAGGTCCACATTCGAGCTTCAATTTCGCTGGGAAGTCGCAATCCTCTAGGATTGTAGAGAAGGTTCGTCCTGGAATGTGTGAAGTCGCAGTTTCTTTTACATTTGCTATACACTAGAAGTCCAAAGACTATATTTTGACCGGCTGAAGTAAAGGAAGTTCCCTTTCAGGTCCCCTAAAGACCATTCTTGTTATAGTCTTTGACTCCCAAGGTATATATTGCAAGAGGAGTAAATGCTCAACCTTTCGTCGAAATGGGGGAGAGTTGAATTTAATTTGTGTCGAAGCCAGCCCCCCAGCTTCTGACGGGCTTCTCTGACAGACCATCTGACTCTTGAAAAATCGCCGATGGTCATGATAAGTTCAACTTTCTGCACTTCAATCTCTGCAAAAAGTGCTTGTGCATACTTGTCCATATTGGTTCATTTGTCAGAAAACCATTTCCACACCATTTCGTCCGATTTGCTTCGCTTGACCAATCTGAAAGCAGCCAAACCGAGGTTTGGCGATGCTGGAAGGAAATGCGAACACGTCCGGGGCCAAATCGACCGCTTCGTCGCGTTTCCGTGCTGCGACGAAGCGTCGTTGATGTCGACCGGTTTCGACCCAAGACATCGGATTCTTGTCAATCCTTCAAAGTGAGTGAGGGGAGGGAGGATGAGGGAGGTTGGATTTTGCACGCGACAGTCTTCGATTTTTCCACGTACACGGAGGTGCAGCCAACGGCGATTCCTCCAATGGCCACTTTTGTAGAGAAGGATATTGCCTGGGTTAGCAGGGCGTACTTATACTAAGTCCGCCATCCCCGGAGGTCGAGGACCATGCCTAGACCTCACAATGCCATCGTGACAGCCCCCCCAGCAAAAAGGACGACCAACAAGGACAGCTTTTCGCCGATGGGCTACAATAACCGACTTATGCTTGTGGCTGTTAAGAGAGCTTTTGGATTGGTTCATTTTCCTTTTTGCCGCCATAACAAGGTCACATCAAGCCCACCAGCATCACCGTGGGCTGCATGATCGAGGCCTGGGCAACGGTTCGGCGTTTCCGTTTCGGCGGCTCATGCAAAATCTAAGGGTTTGGATGGGTTTGGGTTGATTCGATGAATCGAAAAAAACACTCTCCTCCAACGACTTATATATCCCTCAAAGCACTCGCATTTCTTCCCTTCAACTCCATCACAGGGCGAATCCATCACAGGCCTTCGGGAATACGATGGATTGGAATTGGAGTTGAAGGAATTGGATGGAATTGGATCATCCCCACGCTGCAAGGTGCGCGAACCAAAAGCGCCTTTTGCTCCCCAACACGCCCTTCGCCTCTGCACGCTGCGCGTCCCACGACTGCGGGGAAGGCGGTGGTCTCCAACGGCGACCCCGATGGCGCCTGGCATTTGATCCAAGAGTTGGGCGAGGTGGGAACGGATGGGATGGTGGGAAGATGTGTGGATCTGTTTGTGTTTTTCGTGATCAAAGACTCAGTTCGTTGATTAAATGCATTGGCAAAAAGATTCAGGACATGATATAAACAGAGCCAGTGGCAAGACTCTCAAGATTCTTTGAAATTTGTAGAGCTGACATAGCTGAAAGGTCTCAAAAAAATCCCGAGTCTAGTGGGTGGGATTATATAACCGGTTGATTCTGGATTTCACTGTTGAAGATGTTGAAGGAGTCGAAGAAACTGTTTTTGGTGTGTATCCAAAGTACCAAAAAGATGACCACAATCTTTGCTCATTTTGTCCATGTTCTACCCGATGTTTGAGCCAGAAACCGAAGAAACACATATTAAATATATTTAACACATCTCTTACTGATCCAGTTCATTCATTGAAAGCGGATTCAGGCTGGTTTGCACAGGTCGCATGGGTAAAGAACTTTACAACTTGGGTAACTTTTGGTACTAGTAGCGTCCGTGCTCCATGAAGGGAGTGAACAAGCACAGTTTGGTAGTTGGGATTGGTTTTTTTGGATGGTAACAAAGGACGCTGCTAGGGGCTCCTAGCCTTACTACTAGGAACAATGTTTGCTACTAGGAGCATGGTTTTAGAGGGGCCCAGGCTCTTGGATGAAAGCCCTCTCACATCAAAACCACCAGTGAGCTTCTTTATACTTCGATGAACACGGCCTTTAGAAGACCAAACACTTGGCGACATCTTGCAAAGACCGGGTGCTGTTGTTACCGGACACGGGGCAACCCGGCAACAGGATCCTAGCTGCAAGGGCATCCTGAATGCCGTGATCTACTGCTCAGTCCTGAAGGCAGGGCCGCCAGCGTCGCCAAGGGCCACAGCAGGGCCCCACGATCCGACCGACCCAAAAAGACGAGGAAGGCAGCGATGCTGTCGGCGTGTGATTGGGGATGTTTGTTCGGTGCGATCTTTTTTGTTCGGTGAACTGGGGGGGGCAACAGAACATGGTTCCTCCAAAGGTGTTCTGATCAATTTTTGGCACGGTGCGGCTCAAACATGTCTTCTTCTTAGTGGCACTCAAACCATGTATCTTCAAGAAAAGGATCCCAGCTAGTGGCTTCCATCTTCCTTAGTTCTTCTTGGTTCCTTATTTCATTCACCCTTGAACTGTGTACCTGTTGAAGCCCTTCCCCCAACTCCCATGATGGGAAACGTGGGAAGAACTTCATGCGCTGTCCCTGGGCTTCACCAGGGCTTTACCCGTGAGAAGAATGCCGCCAAAGTCTGGGCCGTCTATGAGGCCGTCTATCCGATCGCGGAAGTCGCCGGCTAAGCGTTGTAAACCGGTCGCTGGAAGAACCGTGTGTGGGCGAAGGTGGTTGGTGGCGCGGAATCCGCGGCTTTTTTGGTGCGATTGTGAGTTTTTTGGCGTGAAAAACCAGGTCAAACAAACAGAAATTGGTCACTTAAGCCCTGGGGGAATCGGCAAGCTTTGACTTCTTCAGTTGCCGGGTCAATCTCGACTGTTTCTTACTTTGGTCAGATCCTTTAGTTGGTCCTTTTTTTTTCCGGGACTGCAAAAGGGCTTCGATTGGCTCATGCGTAATGCATGATTCGTACACTAGCTAATTATACATGTTGGGGGCCATTGCTAGTAGGTTGGAGTTGGAGGCCATCGCATCAGACTCGGCAGAGGATCTGTTCTCCGCCGATGTCACCCTGGTCGTCTGTAGGGGTTACCCCCTAGTTTGTCACCTTCTCCCATTGGTTGAAGGGAACATTTATTATAATCAGCGACGCTAAGTGGTGGATCAGATTGGAAGTGGTCTAGATCAGTAACTGTTTTTTAATGAAAACAATGAATAAATATATAAAAACATGAAATAAATGGTCAGCTGCTGTCAGCTGCTGTCAGTTGCTGTCACACAGATGACAATTGCGTGGCAAGTGTGTTCAAAAAAGAAAGATTTTGTTGTTGTCACACATGATCAATTGTGTGGGCTAGTGTGTCAATGGGTTGCTGAAAATAGAAAAACATAGTTTAAAATCTAGAGAAATCAAAACGAATATGTTAAAATAGTTTTTATGTTTTTCTATTTTTTGCTTTTTTATTTTAAACTGTGTTTTTTTCGAGGGCTCAAAGTGCACAAGAGCGTGCATATTTTCGGCCCCAGAACTCTGCGTGAGTTCGACGTCCTTTTTATTTCCTTACGTGTGCCATCGGAGCATTTGGTTGGTGGTGAGGGTGCCAGCTGCTCGGGGTGAGCATAACGGGAAAGCGAGCAAAAAGCCCGAGGTGGCATCGGCGGCAACGGACAGCCAGATCCAAAGCCCGCAGGCTCATCAGGCAGAGCAAAGGGGTTACTCACCTGCCCCAATCCACAAGAGAGAGAGACTGGTGAAGGCTCGAAGGCTTCTTCGAGAACACCACTCGTACGCAGTGCCAGCTGGACAGCCAATGGGTGGATGGTCTGGCTCAGGCAAGGGCAAACAAAAGCCATGGTGGAACCATTGGCAACAGCAACAAGCGCCTCAGGGAGGTCCCGAGAAGAAGCCGGACAAGAGCAAAAAGCAAGAGAAGACAGACCAAGGCAAAAGTGGAGGAGACTTGTTCCCTACTTACGAGTCCTTGCAGGCCTCCTCGTCCTCTACCAAGGAGGCCGCCTCCAACGAGGTTGCTGCACTGAAGAAAGAGGTCAAGCAGTTTTTAGAGGCCAGGTCCATCACGATCGACGACCACCTGACGGAGCTGCTTCAGACCGGAGACCCTATGGAAGATGTCAGACAAGAACAGAGGGCTCTCAACCTAAAGAAAAAACTCCTGGCAAAGATGGACAAACTTCGGTCGAAACACCAGGAAAAGCAGGAGGCATGGAGCAAGTTCCTAGACCTCCTAGAGGAACACAGGAAGAAGGAGAAGGTCAAGCATCAAGAAGACCTTCGGATCCTCAACGAAGCGATGGCCGAGACTCAAAAGGAGATCAACCAGATTGTGCTCAAAGAGTCAACATCGGTTGCCGACGCCGGCATGACTGCAGAAGAGAGAGAACGAGAACTTCTACGCATGCAGCTGGCGAAATCGAATGCCATCATACAGGATCTCCAGAGCAGAGTGGACTCCTATGTTGCAGCGATCCCAAAGGGAAACCATGCATTCAACGAGAACTCTCCACAGATGATCAAAGAGCCATCGTTGTTTCTGCCCAAGGAAGAAATCGAGCAGTCGGCTGCGGCAAGAGCTGCGAGGGCAAAGCTACTCCAACGTGCAAGCGTTGCCCTGGGAGACGTTCCAGTCCCCGTTCGCTCGAGAAGTACGAGCAGAAGCCCAAGGCGCGATGGGTCAAACTCGCTCGAGAGACTGGACAAATGAGTAGTATAAGGTGCGGCAAGACAAACTCACTGATGTCTGCCAACTTTACCACTAGTTGTTGTGACGGGAGCTATCATGGTCATGAAAGTTGCTTTAGTCACCATAGATATGAATCTCACATCTTACAAGAATGTGGCGCCATATTGAAGGCGACACCTTGCAGATGTTGGGAAGAGAAATTGATCGCTTTTAGGAATAGAACTTGCCTTGTAGTGGATACAGAGGATTGCCATTTGTCTGCATCCGACCAGTATGAGGCAGGTCCCAGGTGTCTCAGCGATCCTGACTTGCTCTTCGCCAGTGGGTCAAGCAATTGTGGTGCTAATGGGGACTTGAATGGCACTATGAGGCTTGACGGAGACATCGGTGGCATAGAGTTGAAATTTGAAGAACTCGAATGCCGCAGTATGTCAGACACACCCTTTTTCGCAGGTATGAGCTTCATCTTTTTGTACGCACTCTGCGACCTGTTTCGGCGAACATGCCGAATTACCAAAGCGTATCTCCTTGCTTGCCTTCTTAGAGGTCCATCAAACAAGGGGAAATTCACTTACTGGGCCACCATGAGCTTTGTCTTAGGTGTGACTATCCAGATAGTGGTTTATCAGATCATGGTCATTGGCGGTGTGCGCATCCAGCCGGACCAGGTTTCGACAGCTCTTCAGATCCAAGCCGCTCTTTGGTCGCTAGGTCTGTTTTTCAGACTGAAATCGATCTGGAGACGTGAGCTAATAGGTCCATGCAGAAGGCTCAGTGATTCACGCAAGTCTGCTATTCGACCTAAGAGAAACTCAGTCAAGCTGAAAGCTGTATTGCTCCTTTTCCATATAGTAAGTTCACACGCCACACAAGTTTTCCAAACGTGTGAACAGGGGACTATGACAGACAGGAGCCAAGATATAGAGGGTAGCTACTATGCCAATCAACCCCCAAGTAGTTTCGAGAGTCCTGATGCTTGCGATGATGAAGCGACTGTGCCTAGTGATACTGAGCCGAGCACCTCTAATTATGCAGAATACAGTGGGGCACAGACGGGATCCTTGGAGCACGAACGGGAAGAGGAGAGCTCGGCCCTACCAGAGGCCGTCTCCCCAAGAGATTCTCCCCCCCTTTCTCAGCCTTGCGAAGGGGGGTGTAGACTACGGACTCCCGACGGAGACACTGAAGGCCAGGATCGATCGTCCTTATGCTGTGCAGCCGAGTCGAACATTGATAGAGACTGCCAAGGGAAGCATATCGATAGTAGATCCGCATTTTTGGGCAATTTTGTTTTCGGACCAAGAACACAAGATTCTTTTGGTTACGAAGAAGGTCATGACATTTCGGAGAGCAGAAGCAGAGCCGAATCTATTGTGTTCCAAGAACTACCTGTCCCGGCTAAGGTTTGGTTTGCACCAGAACACAAGTGCGCCAGCAATGTCAGAGATGTTGTTGTGACTAAGGACAGTTTCGGCAACATCGCAGATGTCGTCTGCGATGTATGGAAGGATTTTCTTTCATATGAACAATGCTCATTCCGAATGGTTTGGCCACAGCCTGACGAATACACATACCAGAATGTATGGCACTTCATAGTGTTCAAAAGCACTGGGCCGACGGCCATACTGCTTCAGAATCATCTTGGAGTTGCCGAGGACAGCGAGCAGTTAGAGTTTTGTGCCTGTGCCCTTGACACACGGCACTCCTTCAGAGTTTTTCATGAAGCCAGACAACAAAACAAATGGCAAAGTGGACGACTCATTCAAACTTATACTGCTGACGGGAAGAGAATCTGTGGTGAGCGAATGGGGGAATGTAGCGACGTTCCTGGCAGGGATAACACTGCAACCCCAGGGCGAATCCAGGCTGCAGGAGAAGGCGACATGGGCTCTTTGATGCAACTCGAGGAGTTACAAGTTTCCACTATTCGAGCCATGAGATATGCCCACGCGGTACATCACGGACAGCCGATTTTCGAACCAGCAAGCTTTGCAACACAGAATTTTGTCAAAAAGGATGAGCTACGATCGTGGATCAGGCGAGTCCTTTCGTATCAAGGCGATGTCGTGGTGCTGGCAGTTTGGAGAGTCCAACATGATAGGCTTGTTGTGGATGAATGCCATCGGGTTAAACTCGATGGATCCAACTGGGCCAGAGATTTTCGACATGTTTGGAGAACGGATGAAACCTTCAAGACGCCAGTTGTGACAGCAGTTGAGCCGCAGCCACCAGTGATCAGCGGATTGGAACATATACAATTCCATGTTGTCGCGGCTGAAAACCGCTTTTTTCAGCCAGACTCTACAGCGCATCTGTTTGACATTTGGATGGCAGAAGATCCGGAGCAAGGAACAGGACGGACCTTCCTGGCCAGACGAGCTGCAGTCATACGCAGGGCATCGACAGTGGATGAAATCGCACGGATACTCGACCGAGGCAGTAACAATGCGGCCGTGCCGTATGCCGTCTACTCCCAGAGAGACGGATATCAAAGGCAAACCTTCTGGAGATATAACAGGTTGGAAGTACCTGATTTCTCGTATATTGACCTAGTCTTTGTCAAAGAAGAGCGTTGACATCAAGGAGATAAAAGATGGTCATAGACCAATCAGAGTCGAGATCGGGGCGACAAGTGTCCCCGGAGGGGATAACACTGCAACCCCTGATGAACCTGAGATGGACGAATTTACATCCATGCAAACACAGTATGGTCCACGTACAGCAGCACAGATTGAGGAAGAAAAATGCTTCCTGCCGGTCCACAATTCCATCAGGCTATACAGGGGACGTGAAACATCATGGAGGCTATGGAACCACTTTGCGCAGGCCAGATCATGGACTCACCCTGGTTTGGACGAACTGTCTGTGTGGGCCTTAGTTGAAGGGAGCTATATACAATCGATTCCAGTTACACTGTTTTCCTCCCGAAGGAATAGCCCTACCTCGAATGACCCAATGGCCATATGGGCCGATCTGGGTGGCATCTCTGACCCAGAGGCAATTATGGTGTTCCCCAGGCCTGACACTTTCGCTCTGCCGGAAGAACACCTCATTTTCACGCCGGCGTCAGCATACGATCAGGAACAGCGTGCTTTCCTCGTTGAAGTTGTTGATCGAATGCTTCCGCCACCCTACATTCGAGAAAGAGTCGCTGTTAGAGGCGAACGACTGACTCCACAGAGTATTGCTCGTATGCTGAATTACAACTGCGAGAGATGTGTTGCCATGACCAGACTAAGGACCAAGTCAGTTGTTTTCATGGATCATCAGCACATCAAGGCACGCACAGGATCACTTGTCCAGCTTGATGTGACAGCGGACCCCATTTGTCCGGGGGAATGTCTGAAACATAAAGTGGACAAACGCCAGGAACTCCCAACTGCAGCAGAGAGACATCTTTCTGCCGAACCCGATGACCATGCTCTTTTCCAATTTCAGCCGCCGCCACGGCAAAACACCCACACCGATGGGGAAGCATATTTTTGGGTTCGAAAAACAATCATGTATCAAGCTGCAGTATTCGTCGCTGCTATGCAGGCGGGAGTTTGGATGGCAGGTCATTGGCCTCTGCTAATTGTGTATTGTGAAGATTTCCCGTACCAAACACGGACATTTGGGTTTGAACAACATCATCAGGTCACCACAGACCAAATTCGAATCCGGTTCCGTGAATTGTATGCCGATCACTTCAGCACGCAAGAGGAGGTCAGTTTAGGCCCGATCGGAATTGAACGACTGCAGCAGCAGGGTGGCGTCATACATGACATCGAACTGATAGCCCGACGTGGGCGAGTTGCCCTTGATGTCAAACCAGTGCTACTTTGTATTCAGTTGCCTCCTAATGTTGGACAGATTGCATCCCGAGCTGTGTCATTGCCCAGAAGAGTTACCCTTCCGCTGTTGATCACAATGGCTGATTTGGAGACCATATGCAATCAACGAGAGCATCATTGTGCTGCTCGCACGGAGGAAGGTACTCTAATTAATGAACGGCCGACACAGATTGCAGGATGGCAGCGAATCTTTGTTACCGTCCAAAATACTCCCGCTGAGGTGATTCAGTGTGAAAGCCATGAGGACACTTTTGCTGACACTCACCAAACTGAAGTTGATAATGAGGATCACAATTTCATGCAAGTGAGCATGGCTCGACATGAACAGTATGATCCCATGACCACGTACATTTTTGCTGGACAAGACCCTTTTTTTGGGGATACTGCAGAAGGGCAGGCTACTGTGGAAACATATTGCCACCTATGGCAAGATCGTGACAGGTCCTGCCGAGACCATCGGCCCATAGTTGTCAGCAAAGCCAGTCCAGCAACACCCCAGATTGCTGCGGTTTGGAGGTCCCAGGTACAAGAACAGCACATGAAGCTCATTCCTGTTCGTCCCATCCCTGACTTCGGACTCGGACCACAGCCCACTGTCATTGTCCTAGATGGAGAGAATGAACAAGTCATACCTGTTCTATTTGATTATACCAGTGACGTCAGGGTGTTTACCGGGACTGGCCTGGTAGACTGTTCCCTGGGATTCCCTCAAGTGAACGCCATCTTTGACCTACTAGTCAATGAGTGTAGAACTGATACATCCTGTCTCATCCGGGCTAATGGCAGGCAATATGTGCCTGGGCAAACAGTCATGTTGTACGCAGGGATTTTTATGCGACTTGACGAGCAAGACCTGGACGAAACAACGACTGAGGACGTAATTGGCACGGACTACGACCCAGCAGCCAGTGCCACATCAACCCATGGGGTTAGCTCCAATGCCAGTGTCCGACCAGAGATTGCCTCCGAAACGGCACAATCAGAGTCGGAAGTGCTACCACTGACCGCCACCACTGGCCCATTTTTCGACCTTGATTCGCAAGGTACCCTGATGGTGGTTGACCAGGATATCGATCCTGACATGGCACTACAATGGTTTTCTGCAATTGCTGTCCAGAGAACTTCCTTCCCACACTATGATCGACTGCTGGCAGAACTCCGCAACGGGCCAAACCAGGGAACATGGCATGGCATCGTTTTTGTTATCGCCGACACTGACTGGAGTGCAGCACAGTACATGCAATTCCAACTTGATGAACGGGATCACCTTGCGACCATAGGCCACATGAGATTTGTCCTGTTTGATGAGTTCCCGGTGCATGTGCAGCTTGAATTCTGGTTAGTGCATCTCAATCTAGAAGCAAATGAACAAGATGGATTCAACGATCGTTATGTCCTTGTGGAGCATTCATGCCCGGAAGATCAAGTGTCTATCATTGTTCTAGTTGATGACCCCGAAGATGCAGAGCTCGAAAAACTTGTAGTTCGTGTTAGACATCAGATGACCAATTTGCTTTTGTACATCCAGATTGGGAAAACGGTCAAATGCACCTCAGAGGACTTCGAGTGCAACATCCAGTACGATGGGCAGTTATTGCCCCCAGGATCGTACTGGCCAACATATCATGGCATGAAGCTGAAGGTCATCATCCGAGAAGTAGAGGAAACATCTCGATGCAGAGTGACCCCAAGTCAAGGGCTGGAAAGTAGATCTGTCCGACCCAGGACTTTGCAGCATGCGCATGACAGTGAGGACTATGTACTAATGCAATTCTTTACAGAGGCTGAACTGAGAACTGTTGAGACAGAACCTGTGACTCGCAGCCCATTTGCTCAGTCTCATATGGGAACATTGCTGATTGATCCAGAGCATGTCCATGAAAATGACCTTCTAAGAACCTACATTCATGACCGTAAAGGAGAAGCTCCGCGCGATGCCTTTACCATTTATGTGTGGATGTTGCAACTTCCTGATACTAAGGCGGCACATACAGCCCAGCGCTGCGCATGCACAAAAGACAAATCCTACACAGAGGCACTAGTGCGCCTGTGGGCAGTTTCCTTTCCTCTACAACAGCTGGCAGCGACATTGGTTCACCCCGACTTGCAACCATTGTCACTCCGAGTTATGCCAGTTGATCTGATCGTAACGCCTGAGAGAGATGTCAGCAGCGGGCATAAGGCCTTTCTTATCGATGTAGTTGGAACGCCCATGCCGCGAAGGCTGGCTGTCCTGGTCTTTCATCAGATCACTGTACGGAGCATTGCCGAGCTAGCTGGAGCGAGACTCATCTGCGAACTTCCGGATACTACTTGCATCCTGAGATCCGCTGCACCCCAAAATCAACAAAGCTGGCAATATGAACAGATGGTCGAGGCAGAACATGGTTCTGGCTTAGTACTCTGGATTCAACCAACCGGACAAGTCCAGATGCTACAAGCACCACTTTGTGATGACGACAACAGCCTCATGCAACTCTCCATTGCCAGCAATGATGCGGCAATGACAGAGTACATGCAAATAGCCACTGTACTTGGGTTCATGCACTTTTGGGTTCACGATGGCGACCTCCCAGAGTTCGTGCAGTCAGATCATCGCAGAGTACACTGGAGAAGGCCCAGAACACTGGCAGCGCTACGTCAAGCGAACTGGCGTGACAGTCATGGGCAAGATTGGCGTTTTCTACAAATAGAGCCAATACCAGTGATGGGAGGGGTGCAACAGCCAACGATCATATTCCATCAGAATACTGGAGGCGACCCATGGCCCATTCTCGTCAAAGCAACGAGAGGTATAGACCAACGGCTCGGGACCATGGTGCTGAATGGGGAGCTTAGGCCCTTCTCTGTCAGCTACATATTCGGTCTCATGATGCCGGAACATCTATGCGACAGAGATCGAACCTGCTCAGCAATTATGGACGGCAGAGCATATGCATTCTGGGTCGATATTCCTCTGCGTGCTGGAGCATTTGTTGAACTTTCTGAAGAAGAAATGACGACGGAAGATTCGACAACGTGCACTGACAGTGCCACGCAAGAGAATACCTCTGCCCTTACGGAAGATGATGCCACTGAGTTCACTCAACTTGATCTCAGAATGTTCCAATTTTTTCGCTGCCCAGAAACTGGACGCCCAATCTCCATACAGTTACGTGGGCAAGGTGTTGAAGATCTTGACGTCCACTGGGAAAAATTTGTTGATGAGTCGTTCCATGTGACTACGTGGCACAGAACCAGGGAACTCCAAGCAGAACTCCAGGCACTCATGCCCCTCGGAGAGAGAGGGATTCGTGTCTTCCTTTTCTGGTTCGGCAACGAGGACTCTCCTGCACAGAGACTTGATACTCAATGGCAAGATGTATGGACCTATGAAACAGGCCTGACAACGGCCAGGGCAGAGCTGCGACTCCTTTTGTGGGAACACATTCCCCCGGGGAGCCCATACATTATTGGTACAGTGAGCCCGCAGCCAACTACCAGACAACAACATGACCGAGATGATCTGTATCTGGTAGGACAAGCTGAGACAGATCGTCAAGTGGCTATTCTCCTTGTGACCAATTTTGTTCGCAGACAGCAAGACCGATACCTCATTCGGGCCATTCGAACACCGTACAGTACAAGCAGAGAGCAGATCCTGCGAGACGTGGCGATGACAGGGATGTGCGAAGTTGTAGACTGCATAGTGTCGGCAGGAGCAAGCGTCTGGGTCCCCCTGGAGCAACACCTAGTGACCATTGGAATGAGGATTGACCTCGAGGTCAGCTTGGATGGCAGCCCAGATCACTGCAGGCATGAGCCCGAACAAGCGGAAGAAGAAATGAGTGCGACATCTGACGCGGAGATTTCCCTAGATGAAGCTGAGGAGGCTGTTCTCATGCAGAGAATACTCGCAGAGGAAAACACTGCAACCTCGGCGTGCCCTAGAACAACGAAACCGGATGTGATGGAGGATGTATTTTCACTGGTACAGAAACAGGAGAAACCTCAGGTGAAAGACAAAGCGACTCAACGAACCATGTCATGGATGGACAAATGTGTGCAGGGCTAACTCCCATGGTTGGATCCGCTACGACTCAGACCTGAGGAGATGCGGCGATACTGGGAACACCGCGGAACAGACTCTGTTCGTGAGCACTTCCAGAGGCTAGGATTGAAGCAGCCTACCTTTAAGATTAAGGGATGGTTTTTCCGCAGTTATGATCAGATCACAGGCAGTGAGTTCGCATGGGGGATCTCGGACCGAAGCCCATGGCACGAACAGTTCAGCAATTTGTTGCGTGCTACAGGTATTGACCAAGCCATCATGCATACTGTCACTCCTCAGCCAGCTGTGCTGTCACTTCAGGGAACAGCAGCCATTACTCTGCAGCTAATGGCGCCCTACCAATTCAAGCCGTCTAATCTCCTGATGTTAGTGATAGAACGCAGCTTTACCACACCACCAACCACTGCTGCAATACTTTGTCACCAGCCATGCACAGTTTATGGTGTCTTTGTGATAGTGGGGTTGAGCAAGTGGTGTGGTTTGGAGCATCAATGTACTGCAACCTTCCCACACGGGGCATGTTCACGAATTTTTCATGATCTAGAACAATTACGGGTCCCCACAGCTTCGAGAATCATTTTGTCTTCCATCAAGAAATCACCAGACACATGTCGATCGCAGACTTCGACAGAAAAGATATCACAAGCTGCGAAGAGAATAGCCGACACTGTGTTGTCACCAGGGGACAGCAGGCATCAAAGAGTGTTCAAAAGTGCACGAAGGATACTTCTACATAGAACCGGACACCAGACGGAAAATGATGCCTCTTCGTTCATGCAAAGGCCGGCCCCAGATGTGAGAGGGGAAGAGGTCACCTCGAGTGATCAAAGTAGGAATGAAGCCACAATGACTATCTCAGACACCAGCAGCGGTCCGCCACCTGTTGTGCTGCAACCCAACAGAGACGTTGCCTGGCACGACTGCTGGCAGGCGGTGAGACGCCATGTCACTGAATACAGCCGTGCAGTTGGCAGAAGGCAATTAGGCCTTAATCAGTACGTACATCTACTGATTTGCCAAGCTGGACGGACAAGGAGCATCGGCAGCGACTGCCCAGACTGGCTTTTGCAAGAGGACCAGCCGTTGCACTTGTTTACAAATTGGTGTCAGCATCTCACTTTTGCATTTGATGCCAGATACACGCGAGCATTTCCTGCCACAACTGAACTATTCCAAAACGTGCCTTCTTTTGTAGTCATAGACCATGTACCCAGCGATCGAGCCCCGCTCATTGTGCACATCACTAGCAGTGAGGCGCCAATATCCTGCATCTATGAAGCAGCAGCAATTGAGCGAGTGGCCAATGTGCTCTACTGGCTAAATAGGTATGTCATGGTGCTCCGAAGAATTGCAATGACCCTCAACGGACGACGGGTTAACGGGGGTGATGATGTCCCTGTCAGACCGGGAGATGTCCTCCGAATTCGTGTCGTTCCCAGGGAGGAGGAGCTCTTCCCTGGTGAGTCCACAACTGAGGCAACAGCCAGCCTTGACCAGGTCTCACATGATACATGGTCATCACTTGCGCAAACACAGTCCATGCCTCCAACATTTGAGAGTGTCGCTGAAGAAGGAGCATCACAGACTCAATAGGCACACTTGGAGACCGGAGCGCAATGATGATTGGATTGACACAGTAATCCGCCGATTCATTGCTCATGCAGCATGGGACTGGGTGAAGCAGGTGCACATTTTGAGGCCAGAGGAACCGATCCACCCGGTACAACATGAGGTTCGAGCCAGTTGGCACGCACCAGGTCATTTCGACCTCGCCAGCATTGTTTGGACTGTGTGGCCAGACCTGAATTATATCAGGTTTCGACTGTATGAGCTGACTAGCAGCTATTGCGTTGACAGCCACAGGGGACTCCTCACACTGCTAGTTCGACCAAGTCGGTGGGGGATTACCAACACGGCTAAAGTAATTGCTGTTGAAGTTGTCCGATTGCAATGGTCAAGCGTCATCTCCAGGGCAACAGCGCACCTTATTACGAGGCATTTTAGCCCTAAACAACTGGCGCAGCATTGCCGTATCCGAGATTGCAGTGTCATGCCTTGTGAGGTACGTCTGGCGGGGGAACCTGTTGAGCCAGATGAAATCATCTGGCCCAAAAAATGATCTTGTCACAGTCATCGTACGAGGCAGCTCAATTGGTCCGAATCTGTTCAGGATCCCAAGCATTCCCCTCGAATCTGGATGGGACCCGAGAAGATGGAGATCACAAGAGCAAGCTTTCGAGACCAATGGCAATGTGATGGTCTTCCGGCCAACTAGCCGTACCTACCTTCATGATACCAGAGTGAGAATACCCATGGAAACATAGCATACATGGGAGATCCTGGTTCGAAGGGCAGAAATGCACTGGGTCGGGCACGATCTCACTAACATGTACGTAGTTCAGGCCAATCGCCACCGGCGACACTGTGAGGAATTTACCCAGCAAGTGCATGTCAGCATTTTGAGGCAATTCCAGCATGGACCTCACAGCCGCATTGTGCTCTTTATCTGCAGAAATTTGATACTGAGCGACCACAGCATGTGGGCACAGGAGGTGGAGCAGACCATTGCTGAGCTTGATGTTGTCGAAGCTTGTGGATGGATAGAGCAGTGCAAGCCACCTCATGTAATATGTAATTCCAACTGGAACGGAAAGCCTCTCCGTTTCACTGAAAGTGCCTATGTCAGCAGTGGAGACATATTCAGCCTAGACATACAGCCGAGAACTACATTTTGCGAATGGGACCCTAGACAACATCAGATGAGTGGCTCACCCTTAGCAACTCAAGACATGGAAGCAGCTGTGCTCCTCCAAGAGCGACGTTTTCATACCAAATGGGCTGCTAGGGGCCGTGATCGTTTCACTCGCTCGCCCATTGCAGGATTGCCACCTCCGGGCAACCCCACACCTCGTACAGATGAAGTCAGGTGCCTGCAAGAAAGAGGGTCTTGCAGACCTATACCGACACCCTGTCGAGCACCCGGAGCTGGAGTCCCAATCAAACTGGCAGAACACATACCTCAGGAGAGTCCTAAGGACCAGCATATCCCGGTCTGTACACAGCATGAGCTTGCAAAAATACTTGACTTCGATCCGGTAGCTGAAGCTTTGCGGTCTGACTGGGAAAACCTGAGCGAGCTTGATCCTGATGTTCAAGAATGGATCAGCGCTGTAGAAAAGGACCCTTTTGATGCACATACGGTCCATATCTACACCGATGGCTCGGCTAATGCTGAAGGTGCAGGATGGGCCTTCGTTATACAAGCAGACACACCACAAGAGCAAGTTCTAGTAGGCTACCAGCTTGGAAGCTTCGCAGGCCATCCATGGCACAGTAGAATGGGGCCTCCGACTGCATATAATGCTGAAATTCAAGCACTCACAGCTGCCACCTGGTGGATCCTGCGCTTCATGAAGGCATTAGGATGGAGAGGTGATCTTCACTTCCACTGGGACAGCACGGTGGCAGGAGGAAAAGCCACTGGAGCTGGAGATCCTGGAGGTGAGCTCATGAGAAGCCTCCAGCTTGCACTTGAAAGCAGTATTCGACCAGGAAGACTGCACCATACCCACATCAAAGCACACGCAGGGCATCAACTAAATGAAATAGCTGATGCAGCGGCGAAGCGTGCTGCACACCAGAATGTTTCCTACCATGACGGCAGAATGCTTGAAAGACTTTTGAATGGAAGTGTGATCAAGCACGAATGGCTGTGGTACGCACTCCAGGAGGCACAGACGAGTATGCCACATTGGGACCTGGAGCACGGTCGATTCAACGCCAGCCGGGCGACTGCGCCAATTCGTAACTGGCAAACGGTAGCAGCAGATATGATACGGTCACGTACCAACCATGTTGAGCAATCCCATCAGAGAGATTATCATGTTCGGGTTGCAACATATAATGCCTTGTCATCAGCACATGAGGATGCAGAGTTGGGGGATGCTGAGTTCGCTGGCCGCATTGAGCTGATGAGAAACGCAGCTGAACAGACGGGACTGCATTTGATAGGAATTCAAGAAGCCCGCACCAAGCAGGGACAAATCATTTCCACGACACATGCACGTTTCTGCTCAGGATCAGACAACGGCATTGCCGGAGTAGAGTTGTGGGTAGCACTCAGAATGCCATATCGTTTTGAAACTGACCAGACTGCAAGATGTTTCAACCCGACTGATTTTGTAGTCCAGTACGCAAGTCCGCGAGAGCTCTTTGTTCATTGTGTTGCACCAGGGTTCGATTGTGTCCTTGTTGTGGCTCATGCCCCTCACAATGGGGAACAGTCGGAAACCAGAGAAAAATGGTGGGGCGATTTCCGACAACGAGTCAATGCACTGGGACCCGACAAAGAAGTCGTGGTCCTCTTAGATGCAAACGCTCGACTGCTTCCTCTTGGCACTGAAAGCGTTGGAGATCTTGGAGAAGACAGGGAGGACAAAAACAGTCCCTTCTTCCAGAACTTCATTGAGTCCCAACAACTTTTCGTGCCTGCCGCTTTCGCAAGCTTTCACTGGGGTCCGATGGCCACGTGGGTTCACCCGAATGGACGTAGCACTGCCAGACTCGATTATGTCGCCCTGCCACTCAGCTGGAAAACAGCAGAAATCTGGTCAGGCAATGAAGAGAGATTCCATTCTGGGCACCCAGGGCATGATCACACATGCACTACTGTCACCATCAAGTGGACTATGTATGATTGTTTGTGCACCACCAAAAGAGCTCGAATCGATAGGGAAGCAATGCTGACCAAAGAGGGTAGAGAAACTGTTGCACATATCCTACAAGAAGCTCCTGATGAAGATTGGGACTTAAACGCCAGCGAACATGCTGCCATCCTTGCAGGATTTCTGCGCACACGCCTTGAGCAAGCTTTCCCTATGAAGAAACGCCTAAAATCCTGCCGAACGGCAGGAGTTACGGCACGAGAACTTTACCAACAGCTTACGACCTGCAAGCGCAGGCTTCGGCATGCCAAGCAACTCTACATGCACATCCTCCTAAAGGGAGCGTTTGACGTGTGGGCTGATAGGGCATGGCATGAAAGCCAGCTAAGGTGGGCAACCAGACTGACACTAGCCAAAGCTAGAATTGCCAAAGACACCACACGGATAGCGAGGCGACTCCGTAAAGAGTTCAGAGCAGAAAAAAGGACGTTTTTGGATGGACTGGTGAAAGAAGCAGCCCAAATGAATGTTTCTGATGTATTTTCTGCTCTACGTAGTATCCTACCCAACAGGAAAAGTAAAAGTATTTCCAGGCCACTGCCACAAGTCAAGAAGCTGGATGGTACTCTAACAACCAACAAGGAAGATCTTGAGCAGCGATGGAACGAACACTTTTCAGAACTTGAGGCGGGACACACGATTGGCCTTCAAGATCTCATCTATCAGACAGCTGCTAGACAGCAAGCGCAACTGAAGCCAAGCTCTCAATCCTTGGGAGAGCTTCCTACACGACAACTGTTGGAAGCGGCCTTCAGGAAAGTGCGCACCAGAAGAGCACCTGGGCCAGACTTAGTCCCTAGTGAACTACTGGCCATCGCACCAGCTGAAATGGCGCGCATTTTTTACCCATTACTTCTCAAGTTCAGCCTCCGCTTGGAAGAACCAGTCCAATGGAAGGGAGGCACACTTGTTGCCCTCCACAAAGACACAACGAGTGTGCCAGCTTTCGGGGCATTCTACTACTTTCCACCATCGGCAAAGCTGTGCGAGCCTCTCTTCGACAAGATGTTAATCAGCCGTATGAGAGAGCTAGCGATGCATTCCAATTTGGAGGGAAAAAGGGGCAGACAGTTTTGTTTGGTGCGCAAGCTGTCCGACATTTTCTGGCCTGGCAGAAATCCGCTGGCAAATCAACCGCAGTGTTGTTCTGCGATGTTGCCAGCGCATTCTACAAAGTCCTGCAAGAGCTTGCCATAGGAGCGACATGTTCAGATGCAGATCTCGCACGCATTGCACACAGACTCGGACTTGGGCCGGAAGTCATGCCAGTGCTACACAAGGCACTGAAAGGAACAACGGCCTATCAGCAGATGGGTGCGACAAAACACCAGCAAACGCTGCTACATGAAAGTCTCCAACAAACATGGTTTACGTATGATGGCCAGACGTGCATTCAAACGCACAGAGGCACCCGTCCTGGTGACTCCTGGGTGGACATAGTGTTCAACATCCTATTTGCTCACGTGCTGCAGAAAGTACAGAGACAACTGGAAGACAACCAGATGATCACAATTGTCCCTGCGACAGCATATGCAGCACAGGAAGCACCATTTTGGCAAGCGACATGGGCCGATGACCTAGCGATCCTGCTCGCGTTTCATACTGTGGAAGATCTGGTTCAAAAATTCCCGATCGCAGTAAATGCACTCCTGGATGTCCTACGGGAATTCGGCATGCAAGCCTCATTGGGGGACACCAAGACAGCTGCCATTATACAGCCTAGGGGTAAAGGAGCAGTAGCAGTGCGACGCAGGCTTTTCGCTCGAAATCCGGCAACGTGGCCAATTATGACTGAACATGAAGTGGTGCAGTTGCCCTTAGTGTCGCAATACAAACACCTAGGCGGTTTGGTCACTGCAGCCGGAACAATGACCAACGAGATTCGAGCCCGGGTCAGCAAAGCCAAGAGCTCTTTCTGGCGCATCGCGCACAAGGTGCTCAGGAACGAGCACTTCCCACTACAGACAAGAGCCAAGATTTTCCAAGCCACAGTCCTGTCTGTCCTGACATGGGGAAGCGGCGCATGGCCCATGCTGAATGTAGGAGAGCACAAGCTGTGGGTCACGGCATATTGGGAACTTCTTCGGAAGATAATGCCCAAGAAATGCAGGCAACTCCTGCATTTATCACATGCTCAGATCTTATCCACACTCGAACTGGAGCACCCTGATGATGCCCTGCGAGCACAGAGGGCACGACATTTCGGACTGATGCTCACGGCGGGACCTCCCACACTATGTGAGCTTGCCAAGCTTGACAGCAAAGCCTACACCGCAATCAAGCAAGCGGTACAATGGGTATGGAATTATATAGGCCGCGATGAAGGACTGCCGCCCACAGAACGATGGACTCCATGGATTGAATACATCCAGAAAAGCCCTCATCAGTGGGAAAAGCTGGTCCATCGTGTCCAAGAACGATCCAGACGGATGAGAAATCGCGATGGCAAGGTAGAGATCTGGCATCGCCGAATCCTTGAAGCCATCCAGACACTGATCTCCAATGACCCACAGGCTGCACGACATGCAGGCCATCCTTGCCTCATTTGTCGGGTGTCTTTTGCTACTAAGAAGGCTTGGTTTCTCCACGCGCACCACAAGCATGAATACAGAACGATGCATGGAGAAGCGACCATCGGTACCAAATGCACCGTCTGTGCCAAAGAGTATTTCCACTCTAGCAAGCTACACAATCATTTGAGGTATAGCAGCCTGTGTCGAAATACAATGTGGCACCAAGTCCACATCCAGCAAGCAGGCTGCTCGACACTCGTGCATCCACAAAGGCCGTGGCAACAGGAGCGCGACCCTGTACAGCCTGATTACCAAGCCGAAGATAGGGACCTGTCAGATCTGCACAACAGGCTTGAAGACACATTGCATTCTGGCGTGTTTCAGGTTGATAGTCACGACTTTCTACATGAACTTGAAGCAGCACTCCAGCAAACATGCATCATAGCCATGCCGTATGACACTATTGTCGAAGGATTCCGGCGATGGGCCGGGTCCTATCAGTGTAGCACCGATCGAGTGCTCCTGCAGGCCATAGCGAATACAGCAACTTGGCTACTCGAATACCCAGCGACATGGGAGTGCGCAACAACAGATACCTCATACCCAGAGCTTTCAAATGAGAAAGAACGATTGCATTATCGATTTCATGCTGCCAAGAAGATAAGTAAGTCCTTGCCGATGCCCAAAGGAAATTGTTTTTCTTCACTTTTTCAGTGGACACAGAAGGCACGGAGATCTTCAGACGCAGTTGGAACGGCTCCACGTCCCTGATGGCTGTGTCATGTTGGTCGCCTCGGTGGATGTCGCCATCGATGAGGTTACCTGCGACCTGCTAAACAGGGATCGCCAAGACAAGTGGATTGCTTTTGTCAAGACAGGCAGAGCGAGTGGACTCACGATTGGGCCACCTTGCGAAACCTGGAGCGTTGCCAGATTTGCTCGTGGACAGGACACAAACAAGAGCCAAGCACCTAGACCAGTTGGAAGCAGCGAAATGCCATGGGGTCTCCCTGACCTCACAGCTCGCGAGCACCGACAGGTCGAGGTGGGGAATGAGCTCCTCTGTTTTGCCGTGGAAATCACCATTCACCAAGCGCTGGCTGGCAATTTCTCTGTCCTGGAACATCCACAAGCGGCGGACCATTTCCGTGATGATGCTTCTGCATTTCCGAGCATCTGGAAGTTGGGAGTGACCCAGTGGCTGAGGGAGCTAGACCTTTTTACAGAACTCCACACTATGCAAGGACATTTCGGGGGCCACAGTGTCAAACCGACCACCTTGCTTGTAGGAGGGATCACAGCTAATGAGGCCTCTACAATTGAACAAAGTTCCCGCACGACACCATTGCCCCTTAAAGGGTGCATTGGGAAAGACGAACATGAGTGGAGGACCTCAAAGCTCAAAACCTACCCCCGTGATTTCTGCACCATGATCAGCCATCTTTTCCACTGTTGGATTTCCCATAGGTGGGAGAGTGAAGATGATAGCGAGATTCCTTTTTTGGGTCCGCAAGCTGGTTCTCAGTGAAGTGGGGGCGGGACAGCGTGGTGCAGACTTTTTCACGGGGTCTAAGGTACTGCACGTTAATTAGTTGAATTCGCATGCGAGGCGTCGCGCGAGTCGAATCGCACCAGATGCTACAGAAAGAAAGAAAGTGTTTTTTCGATGCTTGCATGCAAAAACCATAGGAAACCAAACCCGGGCTGATCCAATCCACCACTTAGTCTCAGTGATATAGGAAACATGAGGCAAAAAAAACATATAGTTTCGGGGGTGAACACCTATCAGTATCCTCTAGATGTTCCCTTACACATCCTTGACCAATTTCTGGGGACCGCCACTGCCAGGAGATGCAGAAGCACAACATTGACCTGTCGGTGTGGTGCCCCAAAACCAGCGGCCCATCCGTTGCTCCGGTGTTTTTTCTTCTGCGGGGAGGGGCAGCATCCAGCGGACCCACGAACTCCGAGCGAAAACTCTCCCCACCGCCTCCGACATTCGTTTGGTCATTCTCGATAGAACATCTTCATGCTCCTAGTAGCAAACATTGCTCCTAGTAGTAAGGCCAGGAGCTCCTAGTAGCGTCCGATGGCTCCGTTCGTAGCGATGCCCGAAATGCTCCGTTCGTTATTGTCCTTTGTGACCAGATCGTGACCTACAACACCCTCCTGGACTGCTGCGCTCGCTGCTGCCGCCAGCGGAGCCCAGTTCGTCCGACGGAGCGACGGGAGACCGCAGGGACTGGGATCGGAAGAGGAGTTGAAGGGCTTTACTGGTTGGGGGTGTTCCACTCCTTAAAGCATGGTTCAATGGTTTCTGTGCAAGTGGGTGGATGTTTTCCGTACATGATGCTTTCCTATTTTTTTCCTCTTGCCGGGTTTGGGAAAACCATCGAATCTGGTAGGATGTGTCTGAACCCACGCCATGTCCGTTTCTTCAAGTGGCAAGACGTACAAACGAACACATACGAAAGCGGTGAGACTGCAGATTAAGATGCTTCTCCAAGAGGCTGAGAGGTTCCTGTTAAGAGAGCCAGCTGTTCCATGTGGCTTTGCCTCAACGGCCTACGTGTCCTTCTGCAGAATAGCGCACAGACCCGAGCAAACAAGGACTCGATTGGCCCAAAGCAACTTCGTGAGTGCAGTGGTGCAGTTGATGAGCATGTTCACTGCTCTTCTTTTACTTCGAAGGCTTTTCCTGAAGCCTTCTCAGATCCGGCAGCTTCATTCATCCGTTCTTTTCTGCACCCAGACACTCCATGTATGCCATATATGCCTACATTGGGGTGGTTTTGGGGGTCAATGTAGGCATATATGGCATACATGGAGTGTTTGGGGCATGTTTTGTATCCGATCCATCCGGATCCATCTGTGGACCCTTCCACCGCCGCCTGGCCGCGGACCGAAGGCATGGATGGAGTACCCGCGATCATCGAAGACATGAAGAAGGCCGGTCAGGGAGATTCTGACCCAGCATGAGACCTAGCAACAAAGTAGCAATAAAAGAGTGACACAATTCATGTTTTTGTGCGAATATCGCTGGGGCTCTTGGATTGACAAAGCTCTACTCCCGGGTGAACACAGGCGATTTGACCCACCGAGACCCTTTGGCCGGTCGCCGTTGACGTGCGGAGGCCAACATCAAGCCCAACATCATCACCTACAGCACCACGGAGCAATACAAAGGCAAAGTGTTCGGAAAAAAAGGAGTGTCAGTTTGTGGAAGTTTGTGGTGCCTATCCAAAACAATTGGACCATTGTATATGGCTACATTAAAATTATGTAATATATTATATAATATACATATTTAATTATGTAATTACAGACACAGATATCATGTATAGCCCGAATCTGTCATGTTGGGTTTGAAAGAAGTCTCATGGATTGCAATTATGGCCACAACAAGGCTCTTTCAGGGCTGTGTTGTCAGATTGCATGGATCTTTCCGCTGCAGCGTATTCTGCCTTAATTGTTTTGGGAACCAAGGGATGTTTTGCCTTGTTGCCTGTGAATTATAGGCCCCACTGTTTCTTTTGATTTGAGGAAAGTTTCAGTCCACTCATCTCCTGCTTAACCAGCTGAAGTCTTAACTTGACTTTCAAGCTTCTATACTTGGTCTTGGAGAAAAAACTTCAACTGCCAGGTGATGACGGAGGACGGACATATCACGTGATCATGTGAGTGTCTCATCCATCTCACGTAGCACGTAGCTGCTCTCGGGTCTCGTTCCAAGGCACTATGCTGAAGGGCCACTGCCAGACAGGCACGAATCGTCACCTCACCTCACAAGCGTGGTTCGTGGACGATGGAGCTGGCTGGCTGATCCTGAGGGGGTTGGAACATGGAGCTGGCTGCATCAAAAAGGTCCTGCAAGTTAGAGAGAAAGAGTTGGGCTGTTGGCTGATTAGGCTGATGCCAACTCTCTGAGAGACCCTACACATGCTTATCTCAAAGGTTTCATTTATGGTTCCATACATTTTGAAGGGTTGAAGAACCACAACATTTACAGCCCCAATCGATGTGAAGCACTGGTGGAAGTGGATTGGCGTTCATGTGGCATCTCTCCTGAGCCAATGGCAAAGCCCTTTTGCTGTCCATCCCAGACCTGATCATGGCCATGGTCAAGCTGTTCAGGTGACATTTCCTCAGCCTTCAAGCTGGTGAAGGAGATGAGGGAAGAGGCCACGAAACGAGAAAATACGAACCGTTCTGTAGTAAGGGATTTTGGTCAACTTGTCCAGTGTCCAGTCCTGGTTTTATACATCCTCTTTGTTCAAAGTACTTGCAAAAAGAAACAAACAAAAAAACAAGCAAACAAACAAGCAAGCAAACAAAAAAAACAAACAAGCAAACAAACAATCAAACAAACAAGCAAACAAACAAACAAACAGGACTTTTGAACTTCACTCTGTTTTGCAACTTTTGAGTTCTAGATGGTTCTTGCAACCGTTTGTGAACTTTGTGAAGTTGCAGAACCGAGCCAATTGATTTGTCGAAGAAATGAGGGGCGCACCAGACTCTTCAGCACGTGTAGTTCCTCGTGTTGACCATTTTGTCAAAGAGGAGCTGCCAGTAAGGGACAAGCTTGCGAGCCGTTCCCTTGTGTTTTGACCCGGTAACTGCTGGCTTTGGGCGTTCGGAAGGCATTCGGAAGTCTTTCTCAACAGTCAATCATGCACCATCCGAGGGACTTTCTGGCAGTGCATACACCCTTTCTACATCCGTTGAGCATGCATGTGCACGGGTTCCATAAGCCACCGTGCATGAAGGATCTTTCAACGACCGTGCACGTGTGGGTTCCTCTTTTCAGAACGTCATCCGATTGACAAGGCCCTGCACGCTCCCAAACAGGCGGAGATAGAGAAACATGAAACATGCGTTCCCCCACAACCACTCCGCACTACAGGCAAAGGAAGAAACAGAAACACTCTGACTCTCACAACTCAGCAACCATTTGATTGAAGAAAGAACGAACAACACCGTCCTTTCGCGGATGATCCGACTTTGCACCACCAGGCTGATTTGGTGCCGGATGAGATCATGTGACCCCGAAAGAAGTCGAAGGAAGACGCCTGTCACAGTGGCGAGGTGGCGAGGTGGCGCGCGCGGCGAGGTGCCGAGGTGCCGGGGACTCTGGGAAGCTTCGACGCGGGGCCGGAGTGAAGAGTCCACCAAACAAGACGCATGTTCCAGGAGTCACAAAGGAGTGGTTTTTAGTCCCTAAGTCAGTGGATAATGGGCACCCCTATCCTCCAATAGGCACCCCTTTGTGACTGCTGGTTTGTCTTTCTTCTTCTTCTTCGGAAGTTTTTGGAGGAGGAAGTGGAGTTGCAGGAAGAAGACGTTCTTCTACTTGCTCTTCTACAAGTCTGGTTTGCAGTTGTTTGCCGTTTGCCTGTGTTGTTTTTCACATATGCTCAATTCAGACCATGTCAAATTTCTGACCTTACCAAACTAACCCTGCCATTCCATTGGATTCCATTGGATTCACTTCGAACAACAGGTACAATTCGCTCCTAGACGGCTGTGCTCAAAGCAGCTTGGTGGATGAAGGCCTCCGAGTGCTGCAAGAGATGCAGGAGCCACACGGACATCGTCGTTTCGTTTCTGCCATGCCAAACGGCGTTTTTCGGCTCTCTAGTTGTCCGCCCTTGTGAGTGCATCAGTTTCGCTGTGTTCAGGTCTGCAAAGACATCAATTTGAATGCACGGGGTGCCCAATGGTTTTGTTCAACTCTTGACTCGCTGGAAACAAATGGTTGTTCCACTATGGCATTGAGATCCTTTACATAGGAAGTGGCTGGGACTTCGTCAGGAATCGTTTCCCTCGCAGCGTCCCTTACAGCTTTCCTGGCAGCTTCCCTGGGTATGTTCACTGGGTGTGGCAAAAGAGAACACATCAAGAAAGCTTGTCCCTAGTGATGGCCCCCAACCTCATTGTAAAAGACATCAGCAAATCAGCACAGTCGCAGTGTGTCTCCCAGGAGGCCCACGTGAAGCCCAGCAACTTCACCTTGTCCGTCTTGGTGAAGTTGATGAGCCGTGCGCGGCGCGTGGACTACGCCTTCGACCTGGCGCGGGGAGCGCGGAGGGGATGATGAGTCGAGCTTGTGATCGCCTACAAGTGCCACGCTAGTAGTAACAGGTGCCTTACTAGTAGTAACAAAAAGCTATTAGAAACAAGTGCCTTACTACTAGTAACAATAAGAATTTAATTGGAATTGTAATTACTAGCAAAGGAATCTACTAGGACCTTTTCGACTTGCTTTGACAGGTCAAGGACTTGTCGGAGAAGTACCACCTGAGCCCCAACAGCCACGTCTACGCCAACCTGGCTTGGGACTCACTGTGGTAACAACCAAAAAGAAGTGGTTCTGGGTGTGTTGCTGTGCGTGTGCTCGAAGAATATCAAGACCTGAGAATAGTGGGACATCTTCATGGATGAAAGGAGGTTCCCATTTCGACTGAGTCTTGGGAAGGTTTTGCGAAGAGACGTTTGCCTTTTTGCCAGTCGTGTTACTTGTTTTTTGTTGCGTGCTTAGTGATTAGCGCAGGCATTCGGAGCAAGCATGTGGCCCTGCCAAGGTCCAGGCGTGTTGCTTCAGCAAGCAACTGCAGCGTGGTCTCAAGACCTTGGAAGAGATGATGGTACGTAAGGCGAGCGGCCAGCAGCCGGCTAAGTTTGGTTGAGACTTGCGCAAGTCGGAGGTCTTTCATGGGGGTGGTCAACATAGACACACGGAGGGTGACATTTGCATAAATTTGTAGTGTTTTTTTTTGCGGATTGTTCTTGAGGTAGGGCAAGTCAAACAGCGAGTAGAGGCTTTGCCCAATAAAACAGATTGTGGATAGAGGATTGATGTGGCTTTGCACAAAAAACGATCACAAATGATTAGGGCGCTTGTTTCTCATTTTCCACTGCGCACCAGCCCTTCTTTCTCATGCCTTCTTTCACAAAGAACGAAAGGCGAGGGAATCTCGAGCGGAACACCACCAGTTTGGCCTCCAGTTCCTTGGTCAGCTTGGCCAACGGCTTGACGGCTTGGGCCACTCACTCTTGGGCTAACGGACAGGTCCAGCCGGACAAGCGCACCTACTCTATGCTGAGCTGCCCTTAGTTGACTTGGCGGGTCTGGGCAGCTTACATCTGGGTTTGGGCAGCTTAGCTTGTGTTGGGATGGACCAAGTGCATTTTCCATGCAGTTGTTTGCTTTCTACATCCACACATGTTGAAGCGGCAAGATTGTGGCAAAAGGACACAATTTCACATAGAATCGTTGATCAAGGTGAGTCATTCCATGGCCCCCTGTAACATTCCGCGTGAAACGATGAGGAGCAAGCTTTGAACTGTTTTGAGGGACGCGGTAACAGGCAGGAACTTCAGACTGAGTGCCCAAACTATCCCACACTGATTGCGCTGATTGGATGTGGCTCAACGCCAGAAAACAGATACCTTTGTTTTCTCAATTTAATCAAGTGTGTTTGTTCGTGTGACAAGATTCGTACCAATGCACAGATTTCCCCGAGATTTCTGAAGACATACATGACTGCATACAATCACGCTATCAGTGATAATCGTCAATGATGATCATATGGAAGATGTTACTACTCCAAAACCATGGAAGATTACAAAGTATCTCTCACGCACCGAATGAGTGCAAGCTCAAATTGGTGGATTTCCTCACTATTTGTCACCAAAAAGGCCATGCAAGCCTCACATTGAGGCTGGGTCGGTCTTGAAGGTACTGTATGACAGGTCTGTATGACATGTTATGGCTTCAGCGGTGGCTTTAGCATATTATAAGCTCATATTTAAAGAAACACAAACTGTCTTCATTGCTGGGACACATCGTCATATATAGCATCAATATTTCAAAAAAATACAAAATATGGCTTCAGTACTGTATGACGTGAATCAAAAACATATTCAAAGAAAGACGAACGGAGTTGGGTTCACGCCCGCGGAAGCGTCACTAGCGACCGACTCGGACCGGCTTCCCAAACGAGGCTCCGAACGGCCGTTCAGCAGTGCCAGTTTGATCAGGCGCGCAGGGCGTAGTGAAGGGTCATCGAGCAAGGACGCTACTAGCAGCTCCTGGCCTTACTATTAGGAACAAGAAGCTACTATGTAGCGATGCACTTGTTCCATCTTGTTCCTAGTAGCTTCTTGCTACTAGTAGCGATGCCCTTCCCATGGGCATGGAATGGGGCGGATCCAGCGAAGGGGCGTATATGGGGCATAGCGATGGCTGGATGATGCGCCTGGACGAGCAGGTTTGAGATCTTGGACGCCTCAAGTAGCTAAACAGGAAAGCAAACAAAACACGCTCGTTAGGATCTGAGTGATTGTTTTCTTTCTCCTATTTTTTGTAGGGTTGAGCCATAGAAGCATAGAAGCATACTAGATGCCTGAAAGGTATAGATCACCAGGACCATTTTGTAGAGAATGTCACTCTTCTTGACGCTTTTTGTAGAGATAGGATAATAGGATATGGAGCCTTGCCAACAATCAGAGGCACATTCCCTCATGTTTTTCCAGGTAACTGCTTCATGTTCGATTCCATGTTCGATCCACGGCTGATTCGTATATCGTGTCTTTTCTCGATGTGCCCGGCTCCTTGCCAGGCGGATGGCCTGCTTCGTGGTGCTTTAGGGGTCTCGGGAGCTTTGTGCGGGCCTCGGGCCAGAACTGCTGGACTGCAGGAGGATCTTATGGTGTTCCATGGCGCGTTGGAAGGGGTGGAGATGTAGAGACACTCCTTGGAGGCTACAGCTCGCCAATGCCTGGTGAATCCACGACTTCACTTCATAAAGCGGGTTTCGGTTTGCAGTTTAACGGGAACTATTGAACTGATGCCCCTTCCAACGGCCAAAATCGACAAGGACCCTCCAGTTCAAGAAATTCTCGCCTCAATAGCATCATCCTGGCCCTCAACACCTTCCTTTTGAGGTGCTGGCAGTCTTGACAGGCTACCCACATGCCATGGTCCACGCATGCCACTGCCCCCCCCAGTTCTGCCCAGCTTTCTCGTCTTCCAAGGCCCCCCCCCACCTGGGATCCAAACCTCCTCCCCTCGGGGATCGCCCTCGCTCCTTCCGAACTCGTCGCGCCAGCCCCTCGTCGTCTCCGGTGGAACGGCGGCAGGCCTTTCCTGGACAAGCCATGGTCGCTGTGTCCAGGCCATTCGGGGCCGTTCGGGGCCGTTCGGCCATGCGCGGGGGTGGTGGATGTGGGACCCACCCGTTTGGGACCAGCGACCGGACGCGGAGGACCGACCGGACCGGACGGCGACTCAAGAGATTCGTGTGGAAACAAGTCGTGACTCCTGCGAAGCTCGGAGAGGCGATGCTTGCCGATAGTCACTATTGTCTAGGGAAACTTGGAGGGTACGTCTTAGAAACCTCATAATCATATGAAGATGTGCGGGGAGGTGTTGTGTGGTTATCCACCGTTCTGAATACCTATCGGCCACAAAACATATATAATGAGAATGAGAAGAATCTCGATGTTCATCGATGTTCAGTGCAGGTCGCGAAAGCGTATGATGACTCTCACCAACCCCAAAACCGGAATGCATGTTCGGTGGGGGGTTCCCCTTTTTTCCCTGCTGTCCTTTGAAATCAGCTGCACGAAGGGAGCCCTCAACAACCTATCAGATTGGCACTCATCTGCTCTCGTTGTATTTTTTTAATCCGAGAGCCCAGTATTGGGCTCTCAGACTAAAAGAAAGAACACACTGACAGACGAATGACATCAACAGATGGGCAGTGGTTGAACCCGCAGGCGTCGAAGAAGCGGCCTTGTCGGAGACCTTGTCCTCCATGGCCAGCTCTCCTGAGGGCAACAAGGCCAGCGGATGCCAGGAAGGGCCTTCTTGGGGTGAGTGGGGTGGATATATAAGGAAGGACGCGGATGACCGAAAGACAAAAGCCTTGTGAACATGAGTGTTGTTTATTGTTTCGGGTAAGATAGAGCTGGGCTGGCAGTTGTATGCCATACCATGCCATGGGCCATGCGGCTATACCTGTGATGAGTAGTCTTGAAGATCACCACGGGCTTGTTGAACGAACTGCTGAGATTTCATGCCCCGTTCAGGATATGTTCCTGACACTCCTTGAAATAGTCATGGAAGTGGAGTTCACCACCTTTTGGTCTTCTGAAGATGGCCATCCATTTGGGGGCCATGCCATCCACGTAACAATGATGATTTCAGGGAGTGTAGATGGCACAACCATGTACAGACCCTTTGACCAATGATTTTCGATGACCCCCCTTTTTGGCTTTCCTGCCCAAGACCAGCTGAAGTACTTTTCTTTGCTCACATCTGCATAGGGGGATTCGGTCTCTTCAAGACCACACGCTCGGTCCCACCGAATTCCCGCTCGAACTGGGACTCCTCCAGGTCGCTGCTGGATTCCTCGTGGACGTGCGAAAGGAGAAGCCCAAGGTTTGGGTCGACCCTGCCGTGCAGCGTCCTAGCCTCAGGGATCGTGGCACGCGCAGGCACCTGTGCTTTGCGCGTGTGCAAAGAGAGATGGGGCGAGGGGGTGTGGCCATGGGATGGCTTTGATGGATGGCCTGACTTCGAACGCATTCTCATTTGAATTGTTGTTTGAGGTTCGGACCGGTATGGAATGGGAAATCCTCGGAAAGCGGGGCGTTTGTTTGGACCCGATAGCCGACGTTTCGTTCATGGTCAATGGTCCTCGATGTCCTTGGTCCGCCTGCAGAATGCATCAGAATGCCATTGATTGACATATCATATCGCATACACATATTCTCATGTGCCACCTTTAACACCTTTGCTGAACTCCAGGACGATGAATCTAGTTGGTATATGTTGGTATGCTGATCTTCCAAATTGGGATGGAGTTCAGCCGTCGATCTTTTGAAGACCAACCTTGCCCTTCCGACCATCGCATCTATTGCAGCGCATCTACCCCCGCATCTCTCGCCCATCCCACTGACCTTCCTCGCGAAAAGCGAAGAACAAACCAGAAGACGGTGGTCGCCTCCGAGGCTGTGTGCTGCAAGGGGGCCAGGGAGCCGCCACTTGGACCGAGCACGGAAGCCCCAGGGGGACCGCGGGTTCTCGAACCTGTGCCGAACGTGCCGAACGGTGCCGCATACGGTGCCGCATGGCGCAGAAGGGATCAAAGGGAGGAGGTTGGTTTTGTTGGTTTTCGGATTTGCTGGGGCATTTGTCATATTTGTCATGTCTGGTGTATGTGGATCATTCAGAAAGGAAGATGTTTGTATAGCTATGTAATTGGTCCCGGTGTGCCATCCAAATAGCGAAACCAGTTGCAGATTTTCCATCTTGAGTGTGCTTGTTCCTGTGGTGATGCTTCTTCCAGCGGGATGGTTCACATTCCACCACACCATTCAGACTTTTTTCCCCTCGGCTCCAGAGCTACAACATTTGATGCAGTATCTGCGGCTCCAGAGCTACAGATGATTTTGTGGAACAACTCGGAACCACCAATTCATTCAAACCACAGATGAAAGAACCATTTCAATGGTTTCAATGAATCATTTCGCGGAACAACCATGAACCTTCTGGTTGAAAGCAATTCATTCCCCAAACAGTGTGGTCACACTAGGGGTTCTTACGGTAGTTGTTAAGCACCGGTGCCTTTCTTTTTTTGATTTCCAACAACTTCTGGTGGTTCCGTGGGTCGCTTTGACCATACCCTGGCGAGGTGGGAGGTGACTAGAAACAGTGGATCCTCAAAGCAGTATAGGGCCCATGATAAAAACGTTTGGGAGGCTAAACTGTCAAGCCGGAAGTTCAGCATGTCATGGGTTGAACATCTCTCCTTTATGGCGACTTCGTTTCCAAACGGACCCCTCCAAAAGAAGAACACATCCCCATGATGCTCACAGGGGTGGTCTCTTTAGCATCCCTCAAGAAACCACCCCCCTGACAGTGGTTTCTTTTGGAGGGATGTCCAAGCGCTCTTAGACATCCCTCCGACATCGGTTCCGACACCACCCCCGCGGGCCCACGGCGTACAGCGGCTCGGCTCCGCCGTGGCTCGCTCGACCGGTGCGGCTCGAGGCGCAGAAGCTCCAAAGGCAAAGGTCCGGGTCTCTGTGGAGCCACGGCCGAGCGTCACGGGGAATTGGAGGTCTTTTGCCAGGCAGAAGTAAATGTGGTAGCCATAGTGTGATGTGAGTATAGCTATTGTGGTGGCCATTTTGCAATTTTAGGTCATGCCATAGCTGGAATTTTAGGTCTTTGGGCAGCCTGGGTACTTACCACAAGTGTTACGTGGAGCTTGTGTACATGACGAGGGAGTATTGCAGGTTGAGCATCCAAATCATCCAGAAGGTGTTTTTTAGTGTTTTCCCCCTGTGAAACTGCGTGATGGGTGCTTCGTGGGTTAGCATCATGAGGTTTTTTAGAGCTAGATGCCGTCTCGCGAGCCCTGTAAAGTCTGGGTTCACAAAACGGAACAGATTGGACCTGTGACTTTAAAGGAAAAAGGAGTTCTGAGCAAGCCAGATCTAGGGACACCATTCCAAGTAAAAACATATTATCACAATCATCATCAACGGTTACTGCTAATATACCCAAGCCAGATGTCAGATACGGATCCCCCAAAAGCGACGTCATTGGATCTGGGACATGGATGTGACGTGAGATTGGAGTGAGCCAAGCCGGGGCAGTGTCGAGATTGGACTAACAAAATAGCCTCGAATGACGTGATTTGACCTATAACCTCGAGTGTTTGCATGTGCCTATGGGAATCTCCCGGTGGCACCTTTGTCCATTCGTATTCCGGACAAACAGCTGATCTGAACTGCTCCTCCCTTTTGCGTGTGAGCACTTCTGAGGCAAAGGCAAGGGGCAGCGAGCCTGATTGCATCAGATTGGCCTATGTACAGTGCTGTGAATCCGATGATACTCCTCCTGACAACTTTCATGGGCCTGCTGGACTATTTCCGAAACAAATGAGAATAGAACGAAGGTTAAACATCACGACCAAAACACCTTCAAGGACAGCTTTTGCAAAGATCTTTGAATGCAAAACTTGAATGCTGAGCAAGGCCTGTGTTCTTTTTTCCCAAGAAATTGGATGTTGCCTGGAGGCTGTCAGCCATTTGCACCCCTCAATAAGAATCCATTCTCACACCACATGAAAGCTCCAATTTGTATGAAGTTGTCCAGAACCAGATCTATGTTCTTGAGTGGGTGTAGATTTTTCCTGATCACTGTACTGTGCGGCTACCCTGACTAGCTCCGAAGCCCAGATTGGCCCTGCCAATGCCATGTCAACACAACCACTTGGGCTTGTGCTGAGACTGCGGGCGCTTGGCGCTCGACGAAAAAGATCGCAAACGACCGGGTCGAGAGTCGAAGTTGCATGACGTTGCTTGCCGGGGGTGTGCGTTTGGACCGAAGGACCCTCTGAGCCTGTTTCTTGTGAGTCGCATTGAGCTGTTGGTCTCAGGTGCTTCCTGGTTTTAACTCATCACACTGCTGGGGTGACCAGATAGAGATGAGCGGCGGTGGTTTTCAGAGAACGTCGTGGGCTCATATTACTTTACAGACTTCATACCAGTGGCCAGTTCACAACGAGAAACTTCATCCAGGAATCCAGAAAAGGTTGCTTGCCTGGCTTGCCTTGCTTGCCTTTGAGATGTGTTTTGAGGAACCCGCAACTCATGAACTCATCCACCCAAGTGATATCCGACCATCTTTCAAGAGGCGCCCCAACTCCAACGCAGTTCGTCGTTCCGTTCCTCCCTTGCTCCACGCGTGCGGACTTCCCGACAGGACAACGAGCGCAAAGCGATCCAGATGGACGAGTGGGCGAAGGTGAGTGAGTCGAGCCGTTCGCCCTCGCCGGTGCTCCGCGACGGCGCGACCGCGAAGCGTAGAACGTCGCTCGCCGCTTCGCAGGGGGTTGGGTTCCACGGGTCCACCGGACGAGACGGGAGTAGCGCGGGAGTGGTGTGGAGCACGGTATCTGTCGAGGGGAAGACCAGAGTCAGATACCGTGCTCCTACTCACTGAGGGTACCTTGAGCTCTTCCCTCAGAGCGCGGTATGCTCTATCTTCCCCGGTAGCTCTGGTCTTCCCCTCTGAAGACCAGAGTCAGATCTCCATCAATCTGAGTCGATTTCTGTTTACTCACTGCTACTCCACTGAAGGGAAGAATTTGACATTGAGAAAAAGGACAGTGGAGCAATCTCCTACAATATCCATCATATATATCATATCTCATCTATCTCCTACTCACTCCTACGCAAGTGGAGTCAGTTTACATTGGGAGGAGTGCCCGTCCAACAATCTTAGTATGTTAGGCGGTTTATAGCACTCGCGGTAGATCTTGGGTCATGAACACCACCAACATTCTCGGTCTTTGAGGACAAAGTGAGTGAACTCGACATGTTGACCCTTCTTGCAGATCTGGGGCATAGAAGGAATAACAATCTAGGTGTTGCATGGTGTTGCTCGATATGTCAGCATGACTTATGTTTTTTTCAGCAACTGCTGGTCCGAGCTCATGATATGCAGCAAACGAGTGGTGGTCCAAGTCTCTTCCCAGGTGGTGGTGGTTTCAGATATGGCTGTTGGCTGTGGGTCATAGCACCAAACCTATCATTTGGTTGACCTACCGGCGGAAGTCTGGAAGGTCAACCTACGTCCAGTGGACATGGCGACAGCCCGGGTTTTTCCAGATGGACATGACCCATCCCCATGTCGTGATGTGACAAACCTTTGCCTGGGATGATTGAAACCCACTGACTCATACCTTTCGTTGTTGTTTTCGTTGAAACCATCAACCAGCGACGCCGTCGCATGTTCGATCAACCAGCGACGCCCTCGCTCCTTTGGGTTCAAGAACAGAGTCACGTGCCTCCATTGCCAGCAAGGCCAGATGTTGCCAGCAAATCTTCAGTGCGACGATCAGAGAGGGCTGTCGGAATCCACCAATGGATTTGCATTTTCTACCCTCCCTCCAACAATCATGGAAGCTGACCAAGACCCCTTAAAAAGGAGAAAATGGATCTTCCAAGGGTCTGCGTTCGACTTTTATGATTTCTTTTAGGGAGTGTAGGTCCTGTGAAATTGAAGTGAACATATCCCCATCAAAGCATTGTTTTCGACACTTAACTCCACCTAACCCACCATGATTGCTCGTCTCTTTTCCCTGGCAGGTATTTGAGTGTGCAAGGGTCAGGAGTGAACGAGGAGGAGGTCTCCCTGTTCCAATACACAACCCACCCTCCAATCCAGTCTGACACGAGTTTCCTTGAGCCTTCTCATGCACAAGGCCCCCGAATGGGCCTCTTACTTACACCGGTTCAACCCCGCCAGATGTAACCACTGTTTTGAGTTGCTAGCCCCGCCAGGCCGCAGAAGTAGCTCGACACAGGATGGGCTACTACGAGCAGAGTCCTGGCGTAGACTCAGACGGGAAGTCGCTTCTCGAAACAGCTGCGGTTTCGGTGGTCCGCCAGTGGAAGCTGCAGTCATTTGGACCGGAAGATATAGAGCTTGAAAAGATACAAGAATCCGGTCCAAACTAGTCATACCCTCATACAATTGGCAACAAGATCTGGAGTTTGACTAGTTCAACACTTGGCAACTATAGTGATACTCTCGGACTCTTCCTGATCCTATCTCCTTGAGGATGACTGTCATTTCAAAACCTGTTTGTGGAAAGAATTACAGAATCAGATGGACGCTTCAATGAATTGGTCTAAGGCAACATCTACCATCCTTTTTGGGGGCTTCATCTACATGTCCCATTCTTTCCTGTAGGTGTTCCCTGACACCTTTCCCTTCAACCACTGACCGGTCAATTCAGAAAAGGATGATGCCCTTCACCTTCCCTGTCCGTCCTTCCCCAGGAACGTCCAAATCTTGAACGATGTCTTGGTCAAGGCCGCAGAGGCGCGTCCAGCATCATCTCACCCACCTCCGCACCTCCCCACGAGCGTCTGTCAGACCGAGCGGTTGTGTGTGTGTGTGTGTTTTGATTGTTTATTTGTTTTGTCGCTCGAGACATGCCCGGAAAAAAATAGAACATCGATCAACAAGTCGAAAAGATCCTCAACATACTCCAATTTTGCCTCCTTGAAGTCCAACTCGAAAGCATGCAAGGAACGGCGCCATGCGACGCGCGGAAAGGCGTTGTTGCTGTTCTCTTTATTTTTTTGGTTGGCACGTGGAAGTGCCAATGCACACTGGAAGGCCAGTCTTTTTGAGGAACGTGTCTTGACTCCAACCAGCCCCACCCGGGCCTCCGCTTCGGCTCCAGTAGCACGGGGCAGGTGAGGGCACCGCCTTCAACCCGTCAGGCTCACGAGGCGGAGCTGGATGCGGAGATCGCACGGCTGGACGCCCTCAAGGAGACGCGGAACAACTGAGACGGCCGTGAGATGGGGAGGAAATAAGAAAGAGATCATGTTGGATAATGTTGGATCCACCCGAATCCACCCTCAGCATCATCCAGTGTTGCTGGTAGTAGGATGTGCCATGACATACCATGATTGATAGACCCACCCAGTAATGTATAGACCCCCCCCCGTACGTCCATTCCCATTATACATTATCGGCTGGCGCAGGGGCTGGCGCAGCGGTTGTCGCAGGGGCTGTGGCTAAGTGAGATTGATTAGTAAAAAGGGATTCCCTGCGGGTTTGTCCAAACTTACCTGTAACAATCGGTCAACAATGATCACATATGATCACTTATTTCTCATGTTGGATAATGTTGGATCCACCCTCAGCATCATCCATTGTTGCTGGCAATAGGATATACCATGATATACCACTGTTGCTGGGACGAGAAAGAGAGATTATAGTTATTATAGTTGCCCCAGCTCAACAAATGGGAGGCCCTCTTAAAAAACTTTATCTTGGGTCTGTATAATGTCAAATGATGTCAAATGTTTGTGACGGATTTGGAGCTGCTTGGAGATCCCCAAATAGATCCAAACATAAGGGCAACTTCTGCATGAACTGCATGAACGGTATGTGTGAAAATTGCGAGGAAGAAACTCAAGGAGAAGTAAGGATGGTTTCCCTACAGACTGGCATGAAACGCAGAATTCAGAATTCAGTGTGCCAATTAGCCTCTGCCAAGTGAAAAAGGCGGCTCAGTCCAAAGATGGCACAGAGGTCAAAGAGGAATCCCGTAGACTTAGACTGGGCTGTTCAAAGGTGACTCTTCGAGGTAGCTTTGAGATATATTATCATGATGGACTTAAAAAATGTTTCTCCTGTGATATCGCAGATGGTCGTAGCTGTGATCGTTTGTTTCCCTTTCTCGTTTGAGATCAACATCACCGATCAGGAGGATGACTTGGAGGAGCTGCGGAGGAAGCGGTTGGAAAAGATGAAGTCCAACCACGCCGTGCTCAGCTCAGTGGGTTTGGGCCCTCTGGGCATGGCTGGGGGGCACCTACTAGGCACCTGTACTAAGCGAAACCTAAGCTGCCACCCTCGCTGCTTGGCTGTGCAAGTATGGTCTGAAAAGGGTCAGAATTTCTGGAAGTATGGTGAGTGTTCGCTAGTCTTGACGATGGGCGGCTTCTTTCAGAATCAGTCCGCTTGCCTCTCTATCAGGATCACTCGTTTCGTTTTTCGATCTCGAAGACCTGACGGGGTAGGCGATGCAGGGGATGTAGCAGGAAGATCTAGCTGCGTAGCAGCTGGGAACCGGATGTATCCACTACCAGCAAAAGCCCCTTCAGCTTCCAGCGTGATGTGATGAGACGTGCCAGGATAAGATGAAGAAATTGGCATCAGGGCACGGCGAATACACGATGATTGATGAGAAGGAGCTGTGCATCCACTCTGATGTGCGTTCAATTGTTGTTCTTCCGGTGCTTTGACTGGGACATTTTCAGGCAAGTAATAAGTTATAAGATGTTATAAGTAATACTAACGTCCGAACCCCCGTTCCGTGGTGGCAGAGAGCTATGATGTTTCTTCGAATTTCCGGTCGTCCTCAGGGTGTTTTCGTGCCTCATAGAACCGAGACTGCCGTGACGGGAAGAATGATGCACTTGAGAATGCCTACCTATGCCCAGATGTTGTCAAAGTACCTAGGTACTTGAGGGTATTTGAAGGTACAGTTGAAGGTTGTTGGAGAGAAAAGTGGCAGTTGCTTCTGGCTCGATCCCGGTCCCTCCTCGGTCCGCGGGCGTGGCCGTTTGGAGGACTTTTTTGACGTGGCCAAGAAGAGCGAACGAATGGTGCGCCTCTCAGGGCATGGCTTTGGCCTCTGGTGATGGGAAAGGGTTAGTTAGTGTTTCTTTTGGTTTGAGGGGGCAGACAGAAGGGAGAAGGCCCCTGGTAACGAACTGATGTTTGATGGGAACGGATTGGAACAACACGGGGAGGAGGTGAAGAATGGTGACAAGCACTACGCTATCGGAAAGTAACATGGACCCGGGTCGAATGGCACCCTGAGTCTGACTGTTTTCCTTTAGCTGCACCAGTGGTGTTCAGGGTCCATGTTAGTTTTCAGCGGGGTACATGATCATTTGTAGCTTGATGGTGGCACTGACCTCCGTTCAAACAACGTGCAACTGCCTGCCTTGGGAGCACTAATGTAGACTGTCAATTTAATAGACGAGAACCCCATATGAAAAGATATGGAAAGGCACAATCCAAATGGGTCTTGTTTACTTTATGTGTCTTTGGTGGTTTGGCCAACCAACCCAGTGACACACTCACTTGAGAACGAACCAACGCAACAACACACCCACTTGAAAACCAACCGACCGACAAAAAGAATCTGCGATGTGAAACACATTGAGTTCTATTATTTTTGCATTGCGTTCAAAGAGAAAACTTGGACTTGCTGCCTGTGGGTGTTTGAGAGAATCAGCGGATAAACCAAGATGGCAGCCTAACCAGCAGGATGGTGGCCTGACCTCCCTCCAAGGGTAGAAAAGAGACGGACGTCAAAAAACGGGGAGAAAGCTGCCAAGCTGGTCGGAATGTCACGCGTGGAGTGTGACATCACATGTCATTTGTCATCTCATTCATGAAGAGCTTCATTCGGGTCCCATGGTTTGAAGCTAAGGCACCAGCCAAAGTCCCAAGGTGAGTGGTTTGAATATGCATGCAAAGAGAGATGGAACATACAAGAAAGACTGGCTGTGGGTATGGCCAAATCAGTAGGAGATGGGTTTTGAGATGTTTTTTGAATACTTTTCATCTCTGAGCAGCATGTTTTCCCAGGAATGAATCGATCGCAGCAAACATGTTGACACCTTCGGTGCATGAGGCCGCCGAAGAGTTTGCGATCCCATGGAGAGGGTTAAACGCATTATGGTTTTATCTCCCCGGGCCCAATAAAAACAACCAAATGCACCGGAAATCATATTTTACAGGCATACCGAGCTCCAGAGGCATGCCCGGGTGCAGCAGCCAAAAGGATGCCGCGAGAATGACTCTCGAAGCAGGTGTGGCACTAATTCGAGCGGGCTGCTCCGTGCACATGCGAAGCATGCGGCGGCCACTTCTGGGCCTGTTCTTGTTGGCTTTGCCACTGGCCTATGTGCCAGCATGGTGGAGAAATGGATGGCCCAGAGGCAGAGTGGGGAGTTTGGCGGAGGCCGAGTTATTGTCGCAGCTGGCTGCCGTCCTCATGCCGTCTGAAGAGATTGGAGAGCTTTTCCGAAGCTTTCGGGCACCGCGAGGGTGGGGCGGGCACGCCTTGCAGCCCGATTTGGCAGCTTATGGCGTTCTCAGAGACAGGAACGCCGCGCTGTTTGTGGAATATGATGGGTTTTGGAGGCATGGGGAAAGGGAAGGCATTGCAAGGGATCGAAAGAAGAATGCAGCATTATTGGCTTCTGCACCGGAGGGATCAGTCATTGTCCGAATAACCCACACCTTGCACAAACCTCTTTTGCAAGAAGGTGTTCTTTGGGTTGGAGTGGATACCTGGCGTCAAGGAGAAGAGCAAGCACTAGCAAAGGTCTTGCAAAGCGCCCTTTCACAGATGGCAACCGGGCTCCAACAGGTAATGCGACCGAGTGTGTTGCAACAGATCCGGCTGCAGATGCTGAGCGATCAATGGACTTTTTCAGAGGACAGCCAGAGATTTGTAATGAAAGCTGCAGCTTTGTTGGGAAGGAACTCAAGTGAAGAGATTGCAAGCTATTTTGCTAGTGAAGGCTTCAGCGCACAAGACATCCAGTTGATGGAGATGGCTTCTAAGTCGTATGGCCAATGCATTCATGGGACCCTGAAACCAAGAATACAGTGGCTTTTGGGGCTGGGGCTGAAAAAGAGAGAAGTTGCAAAGGCAGTGGCAGGTTTGCCGCAAATTCTTGGATACAGCATTGAGCAGAATTTGAAGCCCACTGCGGAGTGGCTGCTGGACTTGGGGCTCAGCA
>CAXAMN010003213.1:77203-88471 GCA_963970005.1 Durusdinium trenchii
GGACTTGGGGCTCAGCAAGATACAAGTTGCAAAGGCAGTGGCAGGTTGTCCGCAAATTCTTGGATATAGCATTGAGCAGAATTTGAAGCCAACTGTGCAGTGGCTGCTGGACTTGGGGCTGAGCAAGACACAAGTTGCAAAGGCAGTGGCAAGTTTTCCACAAATTCTTGGACTGAGCATTGAGCAGAATTTGAAGCCCACTGCAGAGTGGCTGCTGGACTTTGGGCTTGGAACGGAGCAACTTGCGAAGGTAGTGGCACGTTTTCCACAAGTTCTTGGATTGAGCATTGAGAAGAACCTGCAGCTGAAGTCCGCATTGCTCAGATCATACTTCCCCTCTCAGGAACTTGTAAAGCTCGTTGCCTCATTTCCTCAGGTCTTTGGCTACCGCTACAGCCGCTTGAGCGAACGGTTGTCCATTCTGGCAGCTCGAAACGAGACTTCCAAGCTTGCAGGTGCCCTGACAAAGCCGACCGACAAATTCATTGATATGTATGTGCGCCGAGCGGCGCCCGGGCTTGATCTCCAAAAGGCTGAAAAGGGCGCAGGATGAAGGGGGAATTGGGGGCAATGGGCAAACGAAGCGTCTCAAGATCAAACGAAGCACAATGCTGCCCTCCGCCTAGTGTTTGGAGAGAAATTCCTGGTCTACAAGGGCACGTCTTGAACCCGACAGCAGAAAACTGCTCCGAGAAAACTGGCGTGAGACGTTGCCCACCGGGGCTCTGAGCTTCTCTGAACGAACTACAGGCCATTTCGTTCCCTGAGATGATACCTCCCCAAACCCACTCAGATCGACCCAAACAACCGACTCAGTCGGCCATCGACGGCGTCGTGAAACCGGCTCGGCTCCGCGCGACGCCAAGTGCGATCGGCGTGAGGTCGTCCACTTTTGGAGAGAAAGCACTTGGAGATGCGAAATCATGGACAAGCACTTAAGGCTTGGAAAAAAGTGACTTCAAGTGATGACACAATGAGATGGATAGATTGAAATGATTTGAAATGATCTTTCAGGAGAAAGAATGGCAAGAAACAGCAGTGAAGACAGGTTTCAACCGGACTCTCCAAATGATTTCTTGTCAATGAATGAGTGAATGAGTCTTGTCGACATCATGTCAGATGTTTAGACTCGGTGTTAGGGGAGCCAATCCACTGGGCCTCAAGTAGTGCCTTTGGCGAATTATGCGAGTTCTGCGGACAGAGATCTTCAACACCCTCGCCCAGCCTCTACAACTGGTACAGATGACACTGGTGGTTTTGGTTTGGTTTAGTGTCACACGAGGTATCCACAAAACCATCAGTCTTTAGAACGCTTTACACGGTGCACCACGTCCGGTACGGTACACAAATCTCTTCCGAGGGGCTCCGACCGTTGTTTGGTTGTCTTTTTTTCAACTTGCGCAGCCGTGAGATGCTGTGAGGCAATTGTGCCAGAAGCACTGGGGCACGCGCTTTGTGAAGATCAATGCAGAGAAAGCACCATACTTGTCAGAGCAACATGGCAAGAGGCTGCCAGGTTCGGAAGCGCCCAGGGGTCCAGGCCCACACTACTGAGCTGGAGTGATATTTGGTAAAGTTTATGGTGCTGGAATTCCTTTCTGAATGTAGGCAGTACATGAGGGGAGGTGCATTGATTTTCATGAGTCATGCTCGTCCCACAGCCGACATGTAAATTGCTTCGTGCATCCACATCCCTGTCTAGCGGAAAAAGAAGATCGACGCCTCTACTAGTAACTAGTACGTAGCTTCTTGCTACTAGTATGCCCTTGTTACTAGCTACTAGTAGCGATGCGCTTTGTTACTAGTAGCTTCTTGTTGCTGTATAGCCTGCTGTTGGCCAAAGAGTAAGACTGGAAGAGGTGCTTTACCACAGGTTTCTTGCCTCAGGTTCATGAACTATTGATTGCACTCTGCCAGAATGTATAGCTATTCAGATATTCATCATTATTCATCCAGTGAATCCAGTGGAATAGAATATGGTATGTTTTCAGGTATGACGGTATGACAGGTTTCTGTCCTTGTGGAGTTCCTTCAATCGTCAACTTGAGAATACGCATTCCATCCAAGGCGACTACACATTTGGTGCTTGCCCTCTCTTGTCCTTTGCGTGGACCGGGATGTCCAAAGAGTCGTGTGTGACAGACGTGTCGATCACGGCCACCTCCTGCCCCACTTCTTCCTCTGTGGGGCATTGACCATATGAAGGCGCATAGAGGGTTGGACCAGAGTTTGGCCCCTACGCCCCAGTCATTTCACCTAGTGGGATGAGATTTCGGTTGTTGTGTTTTATTTGCCCACCGAACACATCCCAGCCGTCGGGCCTGCACCTTTGATCTCATTTGGCCACCAAGCAAGCTGCTAGGACCACCCGCCCCCAGATATGGAAGGGTTCAAGACCTTCACACCCCCTCATTGACAACAAGTCCAAGCCATGCTTGGGCCAAGATGTTTCAGCTGACCCCTGTGAATAGAAACGATGCCATCCAAGACATTTGCTTTTTGAAGGGAATCACTTTTCTGTTCCTTTGGAACATCACGATTGACTTAAGATGAATGATGAAAGAGGAGGGTAATTATTCATCCACGGAGTCCATGGCGCAGGACGGCAAGACGGAGCACACCGTGGTGGGCTTCAGCGAATTCAAGTCAGGGGATGAGGCGGAACCGGGCGAAACCAGGCGGAACCGTGAAACAGGAGTTTGAAGAAGATAGCATCAAGAGACAGATCCTTGCTGGTTGGAGCCATAAGATGTTTTACATGGTTTGGAATGGTTGGGAAGAAGGTTTTCTGTTGATTGTGTCTTCATTCAAGTGTTCTGCTACCTTTGTTCTTCTTTATTCCTATTGTGGGAGAGTACACTACTTGGCGATTGCTGGTCTTTGTGACAGGAAGACCGCGCCCGAAGACAAACATCACTCTTGCAGCATGTCCCTCTGCGAAACCAGCAACACAGGTGTGTATATTTTAATAGGGAGAAGGCCCTGGCCTCATGGGTAGACTGGTCTTATTTCTTTTCTTCTAGCGGGTCAAACTGGGAGGTCTCCCTATATTCTTTACAAACCCGACATGGAAAGGTTTGGAGTTTCTACAGCACATGCGAGATGGGTGGTGCAAAGCGATCAAAGGATCCACCGATCCACCAGCTTGAGAAGAATCTGAACGCACAGAGACTGAAGGAACTTTTGGCACGTCTTGCGCGATTAGATTCAACCACCAGACCCTTGCACGTTCAACCCCTGGTGGACCCACGTGTACCTTCACAAGAGCCGAGCGCTGGGTTTGACGTCAGCCTTGGTCAGGTCACAACAGAGGAGCTCGAGGAAACCCTTGCAAAATGGGGTGTGCCTGGGTTGCAAAGGTCGCTAATGTTGGGTTCTCCCCACATCCAGCAGCGGTCCCCAAAATAGACACCCATTTCATTGGTTTTTCATAATTTGTTGTTCTTGAAGTTCGTCGCAGGGTGCGTCGCGGCTTTGTGTTTTTGCATGGAAATGTGTGTCGAAACATAATCAAGGACTCTACATGTGGTTTCTCAGGATAGAAATTACTGAAGATTATGTGATGGGAAGATCTATCATGATAGGTATACTTCATATTCCCCCATGAGGTGGTTGTTCACACCTTAGGGATATGTGAGAAAGCCCGGGCACGTGAACAGATCAGCGTTTTACTATGGTTTGGACCATGCATCAAAAGAACATGGGATGAACTTCCAGTATGTTGGGGGGTTGGAACCCAACCAAATCGCACCGAGAAAGTTGCTAGAGCCAGATCCCAGGTCATCAAGTATGACTGTTGAGCAGATGGCTCAAGCACTGCTGGACTGAGTCCTTGTGAATTTCGGATCTTGTCTTGGCGCGCCACAAAAGAGAAGAGAAGAGAAGCCTGCCATTGCAGTCTTGCAGGGGTGGCAGTGGCCGGTTGATCTCAGTCCACTTGAAAACCATGCTACCAAAAGACTGACTCTTTTCAACCACCGCAAGAAACCTCCCAAGATGAACTAAGTAAAGGCCTTGTCATATGGAACTTGGGCGTAAGCAAAAACCTGAAGAGCGTAAGGTTGCGTAAGGGAGTTGTGAGACATGCATGTTGCGTAAGCTTGCCATATGTTTGTGTTTTCATTAGTAGATTCTTAGCACACACTTGTCAAGAAAGGAACTGTATGGACCATGAGAGCTTTGAAACCCTTGGGAACTGACATTTGTGCGCACTGTGTTTCAGGTGTGTGCACTGTGCTTGTTTGTGTTTGCCACTCTGTATCAAACCTTTCTCAAGTCAGCCCAGTCATAACATGTCATAACATGCCAGGCTCCGTTTGGTGAGGGTTTGGTGGCGTAAGGTTCGCGTAAGCTCCACATAAGGTTCGCGTAAGCCAACTTTTCATTTGCCTACAGCAGTAAGTAGATGCTAGTGATCCTTTGCTTCCTCTGCTTCGGAGTCTTAGTGATCATGTGTTTGTCGCCCGCTCACCTGCAAACAGGAGCCTTCGCGTAAGCATTTCCCTTTGGAGTATGGTTCTCATCTGTGAAAATGCAGATGCGTAAGATCTGCGTAAGGTCTTCTTCAACATCCGTGGCGCGTAAGCTCACATTGTGGTCGCGTAAGAAAGGCGTAAGCAGGAGCGTAAGAACGTTATGCGACATAGGGGTTTAATCATACGTATTTTGCAGAGCTCAAGTTCTACCCTGGTACCACGCGCGCCAAGAGGTTTTTTTCACCAAGGTCCACAGTGTCCCGGGCACGGAAGCTGCTAGACTCACAATTCGTAGGGGAGCTGCAAAAAAGCACCAGACGACGAGCAATTCGGCTGTCAGACAGAGCAGTTCGGTAGGATCTATTGCCAACTCGATGCATGCGGGCATTCGGAAAGTCAGAGACGCCTTGCTGAGATGCAAAAAGGTCGAAAAAAGATAACACAACGTTCAGGCGATCGATGTCGTTGGTCAAAAAACACACAAAAAAAAGAAACAGGAATATGTTTGCAGACCTTGCATGAGCCATGAACCGATCACGTGTGATCCGGTCGGGTTTTTGATTCCCCAGATTCCGCAGAGGTTCGACCCGATGTGTTGGCGTTTTTGGGGCTTTCTGTGGTGGCTCCAAACACGTTTGCCCATGAGTGAATATAATAAGCAAGGGACGAGACCCTGCAAATCCTTTAGTCGATCTAATCCAATCTAAGCCATAGTCATCCTGACGTATAGATTCATGTTGGGGATGACCATATTCTACCCAACGATGCCCATGTACAAGCATATATTGGGTTGTTGAGTGGGTTGTTGCTTTGTACCATAGTTCTTGAATTTCTCAACCACCCTCTTCGCTTTCTCATGAGAACCCTAGCACCCGTTGCCCACTCTCTCTCCGCTCTCTCTCCGCTGTTCGTGCCCCGGACGCCGAGAGGCGGTGCGCCGTGCACAGACGCAGCTCACGGAGGTGCTGGACACCTTGACCGAGGATGATCGCAAGGTGCCCGAATGCTTGCGAACGACGACGTCTCCTGGTGCCGATCTGATAATGGCAGGGAACCAGACCGACACCGAGGTTTCGGGGGTGTTTTTAGTTCACCAAGACGGTTTTACAGGAGGTCCCTCCTTTCTCGCTCCCCCTGCCAGGGTAGACGGATCTGTTTTCCGAGCCTTCCAGGACATCGAAGTGGGAGGCCGATATGCGCCAAGACATCCACGACATGGAACACTATATAGGTCACCATGCCTTCTTGTGATCCATGTGAGTCTGTTTGAACTGAGTAGTATATAATCATATTTACTCCTGTGCAAAACTTGGATGTTCATCGATTTTGACAGGTTCAGGTGTCGCGGTGTCGCCTCTCAAATGCCTCTCAACTCTATCAGATCGTTGGCGTTTGTTTCACGCGTTTCACGTCTCGCCACGACGTGACATGGTGCCACTGCTGATCGGACGATCAGCAGTGGCATCCGCATGTTAGTGTTGCTCGACAACTCAGAGACGACCACTCTCGGTCTTTTGACTGCATGACATGAGTTGTTTCCGTCCACCCCCAGCGGTGTGGAAAAGATCCTTGCAGAAGCAGACTAATGGCCCAAACTGGCACGAAGCTGGTTGAGGGCTGTTGAGCATCTATTTCATGATGGGAAGCCGTGCGCTCCGAACCGGTTCCAAGCTCCGGGTGTTGGATCCATCCAAGAATTACATAGCCCGAAGATCGGCAAAAACTGCAGGTCATGGTCTTTTCCTTGCAGCTGGGGCCTCGGAGCGAGAGAGATGGAGAAAGCCACGTTTCTTCTGGGCCTAGAGATGGCCTTGAGGTCTAGCGTGAGACCTGTTGTTGGACCGTCCACCCTGTACCTCGAAACGTAGCAAAAGGTTGGATACATGAGGTACCTAAGAACATTTTATGGACAGGAAGTGTTGTACAATGTGGCTCAAATCTGGGGGAATCTCTCTTGGTGCTTTCCATGCCTCCTCAGATGCAAAAGCTTGGCCTGAAGTTGCCAGGTTCTTGCGCGAGCGAGAGGAGCGCGCCGCTGCTGAAGTGGCGGAGCGAGTCTGGAACTCAGCAGGGAATGGCATTCTCATGCTTAATATCCTGCCCAAATCTGTAAGAGAAGGCATCCGATTCTTGCACGCCTATTCTTTTTCACTTGAATTGTGTGTCTCATTTTTGCGTACCATTCACCTTTCGATCTTCCAGGTGTCTCTCAACATGTTGTGTCCTTCAAGAGCAAAGCTGGTCGCAAAAGGTCCAATGGGGAGATTCCATGTTGGCTTTGTTCTCGCAAACAACTTCGCAAGTTCCAAGTTCCTCAGCCATCCTCAGACGACCAGTGGTTTGCACAGCAGTTTTCGCAAGGCCGAGCAGCACCGAACCGCAGGTGGCGCCCCGAAATGCCGAAACAGGGTGACGAGGAGTGCTATAGTCACTCACAAGTGAGCTATAAGTACTTTGATAGGGCTTGCTTCTTTTTCTGCATGACCAGAAATGATCCATGAAGTGACCGTTCTTCGTGTGAAGATGGTGTGGATATGGGGCCCAAGCGAATCCAGAGCGGATGGCACCCTTGCCTGATTGACTGTCTCAAAGCCATTTCATCAAAGGGGCTTTGAGGTCAAACAAGCGGCAGGCATGTTAAATTTGTTATATGGGTCCCACGTTGTGTGATATTCAACTTGTCGGGCAGATGAATTCCGTGAGAGACTCCAAATGTGTTACCTTTCTGTGTACGCCGTGTTTCAGTGTTTCTGATAGAAAAAGCTGATCAAGTTGAGGTGGTTCTGCACTACAAGATCCCCAAATATTGGCACTATAGGAGCCTAGGCCATTGGCTATGCTTACTACCCGCTGCAGGCCCCCTCCCGCCGTCGCCACCGGGGCACCCCAGCGTGGAAGAGCTCACTCGACGGGTGGATGCGATCCGCGCGGAGAAGGCGCAGTGGATCCGCGAAGTCGATGGACGCTGAGTGTTTTTCCCCAACTAAGTGCCAACCACCAATTGTCCGCTCCTGTGTCTGGTGAAGTTGTTAACATGTGGGGACTCATGTGGGGTTGTCCGGTCCGATAATTTTTTGGGGTTGATGACAAAGAATAGCGGTGGGTGAGTGAATTAGAGAGGTAGATGAGGAGGGGGGTTGGCTCAATTGGTATGTTTTTGTTGGTTGGAGTTGTTTTGTTTTTGTGGCGTGTGCTTTTTTGGGTTTCCATTTTGTGAGTCGCACAATAGCTTACGCGTGTTTTGATGGTTTGAGAGTCACACTGTTCTTTAAATGCAATAGCTTGCCACATGATTTTGCTTGCTCCCCCTTTGCGCCGCAACAGGACGAGCTGGCCAGCGAGCTAAGAGCCCTGCAAGAGATCTCGCAGCGTGAGAGAGATATCACCAAGGAGAGCGACCGTGTGGGAAGCACGCAGCACTCTCACCACGGAACCGTGAAGTTGTTGGTTTTTGAATGGTTGGATGATCATGTTGGATATGTTTTGATCCACTGCCTTTGAAAAGCAAAAGAATGAGAAGGGACCTCCTATCATAAAATGGGCTGCACCCAATGGACCTGTGCTTCCACTAGGTTACTTTTGGGTCCAGTGGTGAAAAGACTCCGCAATACTCCGCATATTGATCCCAGGTCTCAGGCCACATGAGCATGTCACCCCCCCCACACACAAAGCCAATGACCGAAGGCCCTCAAGTCTGCACATAACAAGCCTAAGCACTTGCTCATTCCATCCAGAGATTCATCACATGAAGTTGTTGGGCTCCACCTGCGGGTCGCATATGGGGATGAGGATCTGCGGAAGATGCATCAGATGGACTTGGAGGAGATCGGAAGCCACATGCAGGCCTGATAGCTTCCTAGCATGCCGTTGTTTTTGCGCGACATCAACCCATTTTGGGGGCAGGTCATACGTAAGCTGATGGATCGCAATTGATATTAATGTTCTAATGATATTCCCTACTACTATACGGAAACGTTGGTTGTTTGCAGGTGAGACTGATAGTTTGAGCGAAGCCACTTGACGAAAGAGTGAGTTCGAGTGGCCGCCAAAATAGCGGTCCTCAAACGACACCAATTGTTTTTTGTTCACTGTCATTGATATTTTCTGTTGCTTGCTCAGTCATTTGCTTTGGCTAAGTTGGACTGAGTTTGGGATCGACAATGCACTACGCTGTTTCACCTTCACCTGTCATCGGTTTGGTTCAAAACCAAGGAAACCTGAACAAACACACATGCACCAACACCGCAACAACATGGAAGGTGAACGTCCCATCCCCAATTGTTCAGAGATGGCCACACCAATATCCTGAATGTGAAGACCTCTCATTTTGTAGAGCTGCCACATGCTGCTGTTTGCAGGTGACAATGTCTGAGATAGAACGCTTCCAAAAACTGGCTGTGGACCGGGAGGAACGAATCAAGGACAGAAGTGGCTCGTCGTGTTTGTATTGACGCATGTTCTTTGTTTGTTTGTATTTGCCCACAGATTGTACGAAAATTGAGTCAACATTCTTGGGTGTTCTTTCTTTATCGGAAAACTCGCAAAAGGGAATCTGGTGGAAAAGCACTTGGAATCCAAGGCCAAGAACTATATCGGCGAGAAACACAATGCACATCCATTGATCACTTCCAAGCAGAAATAGACGAGTGGTTTTCAGCTGCGGCAGCGAAGATCACCCCAAAAAACAGATTCTTGAACTGCACGTCGTTCATGATGTGAACGGTAAGTAGAAACTCCCCGTCCCGGCCTGGACGGGGTCATTGTCTCCGAATTCTGCGACGGAAGGAGCTCCAATTGCGCTTAGTGAAGCGGAAGGAGCAGCGGCTGGTCAAGGCCTGGCTTTGAGTTCTTCTCGTCCCTACTGGTGCATCGGCTACGATAGTTGTAGTATGTTGTGATGGGGGTATCTGTAGATCTTTGTTTGTTTGTTGCTTGGTCCAGCATCAATTCGGTGTCATTCTGGTGGTAGCGAGTCCCCAAGAAATCCTCCTACGAACCAATGAACCATATCCAAACACATAACACTTTTAGAAAAGCATAGAACACCAAGAGAAGACCTAATTCCTTCGCGTTTGCTGCGGCTTTGTGCTGTGACGAACCCCACCGAATCGTGGTCGTTTCGTCCGAACCTCGCCCGCAGCCCACCGCCCTGGGCGAGCGCCCGGGCGACGTGCTCAGCGAGGGCGGCTTCACCAAGCTACTTGGGGCGAAAGCGGTCTGGGGAAGGAGGACTCTGGGGAGAAACCGAGCCACTGGGCTCCACGAGGTTGCCTCCATTCTATAAAATTATAAACAATTGCACCGAATTGCACCTAATTTTAATAATATGCCTATGCTGCAAATGTCTACTATGCGCAGGACATTTGCCTTTTCTAAGGGGGGTGTAAGACTTGAACTGTTTGCCTTTTGCATTCCTTTTCGCAGAAGACAGTGATTGAAGGGCCTCGAAGATTAAAAAATGCTTGGGAGATGAAACAGAACGACCTTCACCAAACTAGTTTCTGACATGTTTCCACGAGCCATCGTTGCAACCGTGGCGACAAGAGTGCGACCGACAGTTGGTTGTGATGTGCCATTCTGCCGTGCTTGTGACACTGGTCAATGGATGGCAGCATAAGGCTCGAAGCAGGTGGCCAGTCCCTGGCACTAATTCGAGCGGGCTGCTCCGTGCACATGCGAAACATTCGGCGACCACTTCTGGGCCTGTTCTTGTTGGCTTTGCCACTGGCCTATGTGCCAGCATGGTGGAGAAATGGATGGCCCAGAGACAGAGTGGGGAGTTTGGCGGAGGTCGAGTTATTGTCGCAGCTGGCTGCCGTCCTCATGCCGTCTGAAGAGATTGGAGAGCTTTTCCGAAGCTTTCCCGCAGCGCGAGGGTGGGGCGGGCACGCCTTGGAGCCCGATTTGGCAGCTTATGGCGTTCTCAGACACAGGAACGCCGCGCTGTTTGTGGAATATGATGGCTTCTGGAGGCATGGGGAAAAGGAAGGCATTGCAATGGATCGGAAGAAGAATGCGGCATTATTAACTTATGCACCCAAGGGATCTGTTGTTGTCCGAATAACCCACACCTTGCACAAACCTCTTTTGCAAGAAGGTGTTCTTTGGGTTCGAGTGGATAAATGGCGTCAAGGAGAAGAGCAAGCACTAGCAAACGTCTTGCAAAACCTCCTTTCGCACGTGGCAACCAGGCTCCAACAGGTTTTGCGGCCGAGTGTGTTGAAACAGATCCGGCTGCAGATACTGAGCGATCAATGGACTTTCTCAGAGGACAGCCAGAGATTTGTAATGAAAGCTGCAGCTTTGTTGGGAAGGAACTCAAGTCAAGAGATTGCAAGCTATTTTGCTAGTGAAGGCTTCAGCGCACAAGACATCCAGTTGATGGAGATGGCTTCTAAGTCGTATGCCCAATGCATTCATGGGACCCTGAAACCAAGAATACAGTGGCTTTTGGGGCTGGGGCTGAAAAAGAGAGAAGTTGCAAAGGCAGTGGCAGGTTTTCCGCAAATTCTTGGATACAGCATTGAGCAGAATTTGAAGCCCACTGTGGAGTGGCTGCTGGACTTGGGGCTCAGAAAGATACAAGTTGCAAAGGTAGTGGCACGTTTTCCGCGAATTCTTGGACTTAGCATTGATCAGAACTTGAAGCCCACTGCGGAGTGGCTTCTGCACTTGGGGCTCAGCAAGATACAAGTTGCAAAGGCAGTGGCACGTTTTCCGCACATTCTTGGATATAGCATCGAGCAGAATTTGAAGCCCACTGCGGAGTGGCTGCTGGACTTGGGGCTCAGCA